>OZ017766.1:8365966-8378891 GCA_963969345.1 Turbatrix aceti | reverse complement strand
ATGCGATCTAATGCAATTACCGACATCTGTCACTAGTGATTGTATGCATGGAATTTATGCCGGAGTCATCAGAGATGACGTCAGAAGAATTCTCTCCGGATACGGACCTAAGCACGAGAGGAGACATAGGCTAGCGGATCGGCATGTGAAGCTTCTCGACGACTGTATTGAAAGGTTCGTTCGTGAATAACACAATCAAATTAAGATTAGAGATTAAGCTCTATCAGTTCCCCTTCGTCCGCCCCCTTTATCGGTTAGTTTTGCCCTGCAGGCATTTTAAGATCACCAAGTATTTACGTGCCGTAAGTCACTAAAAAAATATGCCAAACCGAGTCCGAGTAGCTTAAAATGATCTTCGGGACACGCCCAAGCTTTTAAAAGTGACAAAAATTTAGGGCTTATTTTTGAACATGACTCCTTTTACGCGGGGGGCGGCGCACTTATTTTTTGTCCTCGAACGCGAAAACATGCTTTTGACCGAGTTGACGGCATAAAAGAGCCAAGTTCACTAATAAATAGGGTATGCAGGAAAATTTGGGTGTGTGCCAATTTTTAAGCGTTAAAAAAATTAAACAGCTGTGTCGTCTGAAATAAATAAGCTCGCAAACTGGCTCTTAAACATAGAAATAATTTTCCCCGTCTTTTGTTCCCGGCTGTCCCCCTCCCCGACATGGTACAAGAGAAAAAATCCCTAGTTAGAATATATATTTTAAAAAAAACAGGAAGACGTTGTTTTGTATTTTAAAAACAGGAAGACAGCTTTTGAAGCCGGAAAAGCCCGGCATCTCACCCGACGTTACCAACAAATCGAAAACGCTCAAAGTACAAAAATTATTGCAGTACACGCTGTTCTATTTTTTGTCCTAAAATCTGTCAGCGTTAAATGGGAAAATCATATTTACACGGTCAAAGTTGAGTCTAATGATTTCTTTCCCGATATGGGAATTGTAAGTCATACAAAAAAAAATTTCATGTTCAATAACAAATGCCAACATTTTAGCACGTCATTCGATCAATGTCAGCAATTTATGGATTACTCTACGTTGCATCGAGTTTTCTAATGTCAAAACGCCTCCGAATGCACCTGACGGAATTATTTAAAAAATGCAGTAGAAAAAATCCAGGTACATCTGTGTCACCAATTCCTGATCAGTCACAGCACTATTTTGATATTTATAATAAACAATGGCGTTAGCGTATCCAATTTTGGTTGAAAAAATTATTTAATAACCTTTAACGAAAAAAAAAAAATTGATGGTACTTTGAACTCATTTGATTGCACTGACATTTTCTATACGTGTTTTTTTTTTAAATTAAATCCCGTGACACTAATTTTGTTACTGCTTGCGTCATAAAAAGCACATTTCCGGTTAGCTGGAAAAAAATGTGACCAAATGCATTGAGCAATTTATTTATGCATCACTTTTTTACTTACAAACTTTTAATGAAAAATAAACAAACTTACGCTTGAAATGATAATTGGCACGCGGTACCAAAAAGCAGCAAATGAAACCACATCTCAAAAAAAGTGAAATAAAGCTGATCGTGCCGAAAAAAATTTTTTTTACACACAAAAAAGATTTCGCACTATTGCTTGCACGAAAAGAATATATTACTTGTAGGAAAGTAATATATCACTTGTATTTAGTAAAATAAAGTATTATCAAGTAACACATTACTAAAACGATTTTTTTGGCTTTTTTGGATGCACTTTTTTTCAGCTAGTACTCAGCTCATACTTTGTATGGATGTTCATAAAAATGGCATTGATAGCCGGACAAGTTCACTTTACGGATGTGAATCCGGGCTCGTCTCAAGAGATTACTGGGCAACAAAACATGAAAATAAATATTTATGCATTGAGCAATTTATGCATCCCCTTTTTGGGCTGAAACGCAGCACTATTTTGATATTTATAATAAACAATGGGGTTAATAAATATTTAGAAAGTACTCATAGCTGCAGTTTTGTTGGGCAAACCTGACCTCAAAGAACGTAATTAACCTTCAAAGAAACGCTGCGCTGCAAGTAGCAATTTAAAAAAAAACTGCATTTGTGTTATTCAATTTGTGTTGTACAAATTTTATTATTTATCATGTACTTATGTATGCACATTGTGTTACAGGTGTTACACCTCTTGTCCGGAAGAAAATAAAAGTAGTGCAAAATGTTTCCAGCTCGAGCAGTAGAAAAATAATTTGTGGTTAAAAGTGTCATGAATTACACCGCGTCCACCGAAAATGAAAATGAAACCAATTCTGTTTCCGTAACAACTCCCATTAAGGTATACCTTACCGGATATTCCGAAGTCATGGAAAACGTTCATTCACGAAATATAATTATAATTACATCTTCCAAGCTAATTCTCGAACTTTTCTGTATGTCAGCATTATTGTTATACTTTTTTTGTTGTCTGTTTAATTCTCTTCTCCACCGTAATCTCAAAGCTTTACTCATGGAATACACGCTGACACGAATTGTCATTTGTGGACAAAAAATGTTCGATATTATTAACGTTCTTGTATCTGTCATCTTAGATGACGGATCATCTTCGTGCCAATATCTGAAAAAAAGTATCCTATTGCATGAATGCTTATTATTTCAATAATTTAATGGATAACGTTTCCGCTGCAATTTTGTTGACTACTGTAGCCGAACGACTCGCAGCTACCGTTTTTGGACGGTTTTATGAGAACAAGAAAAGTAAGGTGGCAACTTTTGGGATTTTGGTGATTCCGGTGAGTTACATATTTTTTTTGTATTACGTTTTACATTTTTTTAAAGTAAAAAGATAAACTTTTTTTTTACGTTTTTTTTTAAATAAAAAAAAAAATTTTTTTTAACTTTCGTTCACCTGCATTTTTTTTAATTTAAAAAATTATGCATTTTTTTCACGTTTGTTTTTTTTACATTTTTTTAAATGTTTTTCACATTTGTTCACCTGCATTTTTTTTAAGTGTAAAAATTTTCATTTTTTTTACATTTTTTTACATTTCAACCTGCATTTCAAAATTTTACCTGTTTCAGTTAATATTCAGCGTATATTTTGTGCGATTGTTTATATCGTTTGTAAAGACAAAAAGTATTTATTACATAGCATTAACTATGCCTGGATGCGAATGGATACCGAATCCCCGAAGTTATTGGGGACTCAAATTCGAACTCTTTCCTATCGTTTTCGGATGCATAATCTCAGCCAGTACGTCAGGAATTCTGTATTTTAAAAACAGAAAGACATCCTTTGAACCCGGGCGCCAACGACATCTCACCCGGCGTTATCAGCAAATTGAAAACGCTCAAATCACAAAAATTATTGCAATTCACGCAGTTTTGTTTTTTGTAATCAAATTTGTCAGCGTAACATGGGAAAATAAGGTTTCCTGGGATATTGCGTTTTTTGATATTTCTTTTTCGAATATAGAATTGGTAAGATTTAAATAAATAAGTAAACATGTAATATTTAAATTGCTAACAAATGTTTATTTTCCAGCACGCCATACGTTCACTATCGGCATTTTACGGTCTATTGTACGTTGCGTCCAGTTTTTTACTTTCTAAACGTCTTCGCGGACATTTAACAATATTTTTTATGAAACGTTATAAAAAGAATCCGGTTATAATTGTTTCACCGGCTCCGGCGGAAACGAAGCACTACTTTGATATTTATAATAAACAATGGCGGTAGCTGGAACAACAACCCGAATTGATTTTTGGCATGCGTTCACTTATATCCCATACAAAATCTATTTCAAGACTCACATGATTCACAATAAAAAAATCAGTTTTAATACATTAAAACTACTTTTTATTACCGAAAAAGCAATTGAAACTATTTGCCATTTTTGGAAAAATTATGTACATCAATTTCGGCACCATTAAACTGATTTTACCTAAATTTTTGTTCATTTTATCTGTTCGGAAAATTTATCTTTGTTCGCGAACGAACTCGAACAAAGCAAATCTGTTCTCGAACGAACACGAACGTTCGCCCATCCCTGATTCGAACTCAATTTTTTTACATCAATTTATTCCAAATCGAAAATCAAAATTACAAAAAAATTATACAAAGTTCACAAAAAAAAGAGTCTCAAAAAAGTTGTCCGACTCAAATCAGGATACCAATGATCTTTTTGGCAATTTCGAGCACTATCTTGATGACATCCATCACCTTTTGTCCGGCACTGGCACGCGTCTCACTTTTGTTCAGTTCGGACTTGAGCATGGTCAGGTCAGTTTCCAGGACTTCCAGATCGCCGACGAGACCTTTGTGAAGTGCGATGTTTTTGGATTCCACGAAAGCGGCTCGTTTGGTGACTGGCTTGACGCTGGACGGCTTCGAGGAGGGCTTGGGCGTCGTTTTGACACCACCGGAAGCACGAGTCGGACGAGAAATGGGGATCAAGGTGATGTTCTTGTGGGGAGGAGTCGGGCGGGGTCGAGCTGTCGGGCGCCGGGAGGGAGTAGCGAGACGGTCTTCCAGGACAGCTTCTTTGACTTCGAATTCTGCTTCAACGAACTCGAGAGGGCGCTTCGAAATCGGCTTGACGTAAGGTGACTTTGTGACAGTGGAATTCTTCGCTATGGGAGTCGAGCGATAGGCGGGGCGTCGAGAACGGTGACCGAAAAAGTCTTCTTCGATGGCCACAACGGCCAAAACCAAACAGGCTGCGATGATGAACAACTTCATATTGTAGAATGAGTGACTACCAAGTTCAGTGAAGTATAGTTGAAAGAAAGACAGCTTATATATCGTTCAGTAAAAGTATTTAAAAATACAAAATTACAAACTTTTGATAAGATCCATTACTTTTTACTATTTATTTAGCAGGCGGCTATATGAATTTTTAAACACACATTTTTAAAAGAAATACATATTTTGTAAATAAAGTGCGTATGCGAAATACATTCGTTATCAGCCAACAAAGTAAATTTTTATGAACTGACTTTTATCAATGTCGCGGTAGTATGCAGCGGTCAGCGCTCTGTATATAAGTTGTACCGATGAACTCGGTAACCAAGCTTCACAGAAGTCACTCATTCTACAATAAATATGAAGTTGTTCATCATCGCAGCCTGTTTGGTTTTGGCCGTTGTGGCCAGCGAAGAAGACTTCTTCGGTCGCCATTCTCGACGTCCTGCCTATCGCTCGACTCCTGCAGCGAAGAATTCCACTATCACAAAATCACCTTACGTCAAGCCGACTTTGCGTCCGACTCGTGCTTCCGGTGGCGTCAAAACCACCCCGAAGCCTTCCGCGAAGCCGTCCAGTGCCAAGCCTGTTTCGAAGCCTGCCGGTCGCGTCATGGAGTTCGCAGAAGAAGCCGTGGAACTTCCAGTTTTGCCTTCCATCAGTCCCAACAACACGAAGCGCCCCGCTTTCCGCCCCACTCGCCCGGCCGGTGGAATCAAGACCACCCAAAAACCTCAGTCGAAGCCTACCAGCGCCAAGCCGGTCACCAAGAACCCTAACGACATTGGTTCCGGGTTTGTCCACGAGCTGAACGTTCTTCGATCCGAACTTACTGTACTAGAAGTCCAGCTTGAAGCTGATGCACCTTCAACTCGCGGTCTTGGTTCTGCTTTGGGCAAATTTGTGAAGAGTGTGATCAAGCGTGTTGGCAAGATCATCAATGGCTTTGTTAATTAAATCTGCTTCTTCTGTAATTGTGTGAATTTTTTGTGCTTATGTAATTGTGTGAATTTAATAAAGTTTGAAAAAAAAATGTGGAAAAGTACATAGCTGAAATTTAGGAATTTAAAACCGAAATTTTAATTAGTTCAAATTATTATTAGCTAATTAAAAAAATTTTTCAGAGTACGAAATGCAGGAGGTTGACTTCATTTCAACCTCCTGCTGCAATGATCGGCATGTCGGATCTCAAGGTGGCTTAATTGATGTTCTATGAATTTTGCCGTTGTTATACAATTTTCAATCCAACACTTTCTCCACGCCCGACTCCTCCCCACAAGAACAGCACCATGATCTCCGTTTCTCGTCCGACTCGTGCTTCCGGTGGTGTTTGGAACGACAAGAACAAAAAACAAAAAAAAGTAATGTCAGTTTACGTTCAAAAAATGTGAAAAATAACAATTTTCAAAGAAAGTACAGTAATAAAAATTCCAAAAATATCGTAAAAAAAAAACAATGTACCCGGGAAGTAACAAAATCACAGACAGTAATTTGTCTCCACATTTCGTGGCCTGAGCACTCTGCCAGTCTCGGTAGCACCAGTTGATCGTCGTTTTTCACGTTTCTTCTGCACTCCGCGAGTCGCTGTTTTATGCAGAACCGATTTCGGCGACTTTTTCTTGGCTTTGGATGCCGGTGGTGAAGAAGAAGACTCAGGTACGTCCTCCAGTGGGTCGAGTCCCGATCTATCCAGGGTGATATCTCCCTCACTCGGATCATCATCTTCAAGCTCGGGATTTGGATTTTCTTCCGGCATTTGTTCGTATAAATTTTCGTTCACAATTTTGACAGTCTTTTTATCAGGTTGAGAGAAGGTTGGTTCGGTAGCACCGTTAAAAACCGTCGAAAAATCGTGTCCAGCAGCGTAGAGTCGTTCAAAGTTGTCATTGTGCCGTTGAACGCGATCTTTCATGTCGGATGGCAGGTCATCGGTATTTGCCTGCGATCTGATGAGCATCGTAGGTTGTTCGAGGACAGAAAAGAGCTGGGAACGCGTCATGGGCTTTTCGTTGCCGTCAACGCGTTGGTAAACCTGTAAAACAAAAAACTGGACGTAAACATTGTCAAAATAAAAAAAAAATGAAAAACCTCATCGCTATCGACAGCGAATTCGATCGTTTCGTCGACATTCTTAGCCCATTGCTCCAGAATGCCAATGTTGTACAGCATTCGGGATTTCACTTTCTGGACTTGTGCTGGGGTTTCTGAAGACATTGCGGCACTGCAAAAAACAAAAGCCAGAAACAAAACAAAAAAGTCAACTCTCAATTTTCCCGCGTGAAAAATTTTCGTTGCGAAAACACTTGAAATCCATATTTTTTTGATTTTTCCCCCAAAAAAAGGCGAGTGTGTGTGAATGTATTCAGCGGCAGTTTTCGGCATTCAAATAATTTTCTTTTGTTTTGGCATTTTGCTGTGACATTGAGGAGAGACCAAGCTTTTTAACACATTTTCAACTGCATCGATTCTGGAATAACCGTGTCAATGGGTTGCATCAAGGGCGTTCAAGAATTCATAAAGGCTAATGGTGTCACTGTGAGTTTTTTTCTCGTAGTTGAAAACCCATTTAGTTCGTTTTTTTCAGCCCGATTTTATCGTCACTTTTACCAATGATATACGTGCCTTTGCTATTCCCACTTCATATCAAAAAGGAAACTCCACGGACTTCAAGACTTCGGAACTTTGGCCTGGCATAAACTCGACTAGGACTTTACGACGCCCTCACCAACTGGATTTGCTGAGCCTACCCCGCGTCAAAATTTCTGGCGTTCAGCCCAAGGGCAAGCTCAGTATGTACTTTTCACATTTTTCCCTATTTTCACTTTCATTTTTTAGACGGTTTCTCTATAAACCTATTCCTCCTCGGCGACCCATTGGTGAAAAAATTTCGTCCCGGTCCGAACGCCGAACAGTATGCTGAATTCGTCTAGCAAGCAACCGATCTCTACCACCTCATATGTAGACGTCCACTCTAACTACCGATTTGACGGTAACTTTCTCGTCGCGGCACTCTTCGACGTTTCAGCGACCTCCGAGGGAAACTGTGTCACGTGTCGGCTCAAGATTGACGGTGGATCCGTTTTTCTAACCAGCACCAAACCTCTACCCGATACTTTCGTTGTCGAGGATTGCGATTACGACGTCCAAGAAATTCCTGTGACGTCTTCTGCAAAGGCAATGGTCGATCGAGCCGAGGAAAAGCCAGACGAACAACCACAGTCCTTCCAGCCCAATCCTGAAGCCATCCAGAAAATTACCGAGGAAGAACATAACGAAATCATTCAGCCAAAAAATGAATTTGACCTGATATATTGTGGCAACTTTGTTTGTTTGTTTTGTGAATGGTAAAAGAGAAGTTTTTACAAACAAGATAATTTTGAGGGAAGGGTGATTTGTGTGCGATCGTCTAGAAACGGGTTTCGGTGCGTGTGCAAGGTTCGTGTTTGGTCGTTTGAATTCATTTTAGGCGTTTTTCCCAAGGTAATCTGTAAAGAGATTTTACAGACTCTGTACAGAGTGAAATACAGACAAAAAAACAGAATATTTTATTTAAGACTCTGTGTCTGTACATAATCTGTAACTCATCTGTACGGAATCTGTAAGTTGTCTGTACTGACCCTGTTTCTGTCTGTATTTCATCTGTAAACCCGTGATTTCTGTACAGAAACGGGGTTTTTTTTTTCAAAAATCACATATAAATACCCTAAAATCAGGGTTTTCGACCGCCCAAAATACAAATTGATTTACACCCTTCAAAGCTATCTTGGCTACCAGAATAAAGCGAAAGCTGTGGATGCCATGATATGCGTCTAACCCCATTTTTAAACTGGCCTGATAGGTGAATTTGCAGCTTTTACCGGTGCGCTAGTTGATACTCTATCGCTGCAGTACGCAACGTTGTCGACGGCAGTGCAACTAGCATCGTCCGATTTCCGTTCAGCAAGTTGTAGCCGCTTCGCCGACTCGTAGACGTAGTACGGAATCTGTAATCAGGAAAATGCGTTGTTTTGCTTTTGTTTTATAAAAACGTTACAAAAATATCTTACCCGCTTTAAAAAAAAAAACTTACAAAAACCTAAAACAACTGAAAGAAATTATGTATTTAGATTCCCATACTTCATTAAACCCAAAAACTCACCGAATTATCCGAAATTTATTTACAGCCCAAAGCACAGACCTCAGTTGGACAAAAAATCAGATGATGAGCAGGATGGCAACCACGGACTGCAGGTACCGGTGGTTGCTTCGAATCAGTAGTCGCCATCGTTGGGTGCACAGGGCTTTGATATCTTCGGGAGTCAATACCCGTAAAAAAAGCGTTAACGCTGCTTGGAATTCCTCCGCCTCGACGAATTATGCCGTCGGTTTGACGACGGCATGGACGACATCGACGCGTTCCTCGGAAGTAATCTCCAAAGTGGGATACACAAGATGTGTTCAACAGGTTTTTAGTCATGACCTAAAAACAAAAAAAAACATCCTCACTAAATAAATTTTATAAATTTTTTTTTTTGATTTTAGAAATGAAAGCTGCAAAACACTAAAAGGTGCAAAGCTTATCTCAGGAGCAATAGAAACCCCCCCAACGCCGTTAACATTGTTGAAATTTTAAAATTCAAGAACGCCAAGGAGAATTTGGTCAGAAAATCAAGCAAAATTACTTGCATCAAACAGTTGAGAAGCAATTGAGTCCTCGTCCTATTCCATGGAGCAATCGACGCCGTGCATATCCAAAACATGGTCCATTACGTTGATGAGCGTTCGATCGAGAGACATTGACATAGGCGCCGAAACCTTGACAATCTCAATGCACTTCGACGGCGAAGCATATATCTATGCTCGAGTTTGCTCTGCAATCTGCAAAGGATGACATCTTGAGCAAACCAAGGCAGTTTCTTTGTGTAAGGCCGAGAAACCTTATGACTAATTACAGATATTTCACCGAGGCTTACGTCATATGACGTTGCATGCACATTCTTTGCGGTGGGGAAAACATGCGTGGGAATAACACTCTTATGTTTACAGGATGCGAAGCAGCGCCGATCGCTCCCCGCTCTCGATAGAACCGGATGCTAGCAACGTCGGCGACACCGGAAGCACCAGCAAGCTACTCGGGGATACAAGCTACGCCGGCAACGGCGGGTCGTGATGCTTTGCCCTGATGGGCGGTCTCGCGACACTGCTAAAACTCTCTCTCCTCCCCTGGGATTGTGTATATAAAACCCTCTTCATCCTGTTATCAGGGTCGATTGATTCGTACGTTGAAACTTACAAGCTTATCGTTCAAGTGAATAAATCGCTTACTGCCTAAACTGTGCTAATTTGGAGAAGTGAAGTCAATGGGAGTTTGTAGTCGTCCAAGTGGACGGTAAGCGGAATAAAAGTAGCAACTCGTAAAGTCCGGGTACTCAAAATTCTAGTGCCTTACACTTTTTCATGCAATCCATTTCAATCTTTTAAGAAATAGATTGCACAAATCGCCTACTGCCTAAACTGTGCTAATTTGGAGGGGCATTAAAATGCCTGCTCCCGAATGCGATCAAACAGGCTACTCACTGCAACGATGTAGCCTCGGAATTTGGTGGACATACGGCAAATAGTTGACAATTTCATAGTCACATGCCAAAGTGCTCGGAAATCATGCCTCCGCTGTCGGAGAAGGTGCATTGCCTGACGTTGCGGTCCCTGTCAAGGCATAAAATCCGGCCGGCCGGCTTTTTGATTCAAGGCCGGCCGAAAAAACCGGGAAAAGCCGGAAAAAAATTCGAAAGTTGATTTTTTTCAAAATAAGTATTATTTTCTGACGTTTTTGTGCTTCATTCGTCTTTTTTTTTTACTTTTTACCACATGGAAATTTATTATTATGCATTTTTCCATAATATTAGGTTGTTTATAAAAAAATTTTTTTCCAAATTTTGCGAAAATAACCCTAAAATAAAGCACGAAATTTTTTTTCAAAAAATAGGTTTTATAAAAACGTTACGCGCCTGGAGAAAATTTAGGCCGGCCGCAAGACGGCCAGCGGCCTGATTTTTAGGCCGGTTTTATGCATTGGTCCCTGCCACTGGATGTAGTCAAAACTTTGGCTGTAGGGACCATAAAAGCGGTCGATTTTGGCATTTCCAGATCGTGTGAAGACCTGCCCGAAACGAGACATCATTTTAGCGACCCCTTCAATCGAGTTACACTTCCCATAAGTATTTCGGGCTTCGATGACGTTGGTGGCCGAACAAACGCGCCGGGACTACGAATGTGACTGCTGGATACCCCGAGATAGTGAAATTTTTGTAATAAAATTGTTAATTCGTAATTTTCAAAAAATCCAAAGGCAAAAAAACTCACATCCAATAATTATACATCGTTCAACAGCACATTCTTGACGATCAGGACGACGCGCTGGGCATTGTTAGAGGGATAACTGGAAAACTTTGTGATTTTAAAAAAGTGGCGACGATAAAAAAAATAAAACCCACCAGCATTGGGAAAGAAGTCAATTCAGAGTGAAAAAAGAGCACTGCCATGAGCAATGGTGGCCCAGGTGGCATACACGAGTGGAAAACACTTTTCATAGGTGAGTTTTCTCATGTGCAAGGACAGCGTGTTAGCAGTGCTCATGCCAGAGGATTGAAGCTATAAAGTCATGAAATTCTCTCGTTCCATAGGGATGAATCTTGTGTTCCATCGCTCGCTAAAAAAGTAGTAAAAAAAACCAAAAAAGTGCAACCTGAAAATGAAATTTATGTACATTTTTAACCCTCCGTTAGAAATCACGCCGTCATATTATCAACGCCGCGGAGGTTTAATTAGCATATCGATGAGTATATAAGCGCGATCTTACGGCAAATATATGATTCATTCGCCCGAATTGCCGTTTGTCTATCACACCAAGTTACGTCTGATTCACCGCAGGATGCTGCAGTAAGTTTGAAATCAAGAAATACCGTTTTCTAAATGAGATTTTCGTTTAAGACCAAAGTACGAGTACCGTAAACGGCATAGAACTACCAATGACGACGATACCTCGATTCCGGACTTGGCTAGCGATTTGAATTCAACTCTTCAGATTGCAGAACCTTCTGTTGAGGAATGTGACGATGATTTTCCAATCGAAGTTGAATCAGAAGATCAGGAGCCAGTCACCAGTGACGAAGAATCAGAAGATTCAGTCGTCGATGAATACGAAGCGACAGAAGACACATTTTTAGACGACATAAACCCCTCAACACCCTTGTACATAGGATCTGCTCGTACCGTGAACGAGGTTTTGATGGAATGGACTGGGCAGGTCGTCCGTAACCATGTTACGGACAAAGCAGCGGAATGCCTGTACCAGCTGATGCGGGATTGTCTACCCCCGGACAACTTACTACCTCGGACCTATGCTACGGCCCGCCAAAAAGTTGCCAAGTAAGTTGAGGTGACATCCGTAACTTGTTCTTACTAGCCCAAATTACAGAATATCGAGCACCGATTTTGTTTCGGATCACGCCGTGATCTGTGCTTCCGGTCATGTACTAAGCGAATGCCAATGCTCCCAACAGAACACAGCCTCAGTGGTTAGATTCGACGTCCGCGCGCAAGTAGAAAAGCTGCAACAAAGTAGGATACCAATAAATATTAAAAAAAAACGGAATCATATCAATTTTGCAGGATTGGGTGCCTCGATGGCCAAGTACAAGGCTGAGATGTCAGAATGCCACGACTATGCCGACGCTCATCAAGGAAGTCTGTATCGTGCAGCAAAAGAAGACGGACTGATTCCGGTGTCCATGTACACTGATGGTGGCCGTTACGCAAAATCCGGCAAATCGGAGTGCTGGGTGCTGGTTCTCACGCTTGTCGATCTCCCCCCCAAACTGAGGTTCTCGTATCATAACGTAGTGTATATTGGTATATGGTATGGCGTCCCGAAGCCGAATTGGGATGTTTTCCTTGATTACGTGGGCATCAAAGCCGCTGCTGCTGGATACCTGCAGGTGATCCAACTTATCGCAGACATTCCTGCTCGTCAAGCGTTGCTAAACATGATGAATATTCCGGCCAAACAAGTTTGTGCGCAATGCACATTGAAGGGAGAAAGAGTTGAAGACACACTGACGCAAGTTCATTATCAATACCGGACCAAATAAAGAATTTAATTTTTAGTACCACATATCCTCCTGGTGAATCACAACCTCGTACCCCCGCAGATTTCAATCTTGGTGACGGTCCGGGCATGAAGGGGCGTTCCTACCT
>OZ017766.1:8297344-8365766 GCA_963969345.1 Turbatrix aceti | reverse complement strand
ATTTTGTGCGATTATTTATATCGTTTGTAAAGACAAAAAGTATTTATTACATAGCATTAACTATGCCTGGATGCGAATGGATACCGAATCCCCGAAGTTATTGGGGTCTTAAATTCGAACTCTTTCCTATCGTTTTCGGATGCATAATCTCAGCCAGTACGTCAGGAATTCTGTATTTTAAAAACAGAAAGACATCCTTTGAACCCGGGCGCCAACGACATCTCACCCGGCGTTATCAGCAAATTGAAAACGCTCAAATCACAAAAATTATTGCAATTCACGCAGTTTTGTTTTTTGTAATCAAATTTGTCAGCGTAACATGGGAAAATAAGGTTTCCTGGAATATTGCGTTTTCTGATATTTCTTTTTCGAATATAGAATTGGTAAGATTTAAATAAATAAGTAAATATGTAATATTTAAATTGCTAACAAATGTTTATTTTCCAGCACGCCATACGTTCGTTATCGGCATTTTACGGTCTATTGTACGTTGCGTCCAGTTTTTTACTTTCTAAACGTCTTCGCGGACATTTAACAATATTTTTTATGAAACGTTATAAAAAGAATCCGGTTATAATTGTTTCACCGGCTCCGGCGGAAACGAAGCACTACTTTGATATTTATAATAAACAATGGCGGTAGCTGGAACAACAACCCGAATTGATTTTTGGCATGCGTTCACTTATATCCCATACAAAATCTATTTCAAGACTCACATGATTCACAATAAAAAAATCAGTTTTAATACATTAAAACTACTTTTTATTACCGAAAAAGCAATTGAAACTATTTGCCATTTTTGGAAAAATTATGTACATCAATTTCGGCACCATTAAACTGATTTTACCTAAATTTTTGTTCATTTTATCTGTTCGGAAAATTTATCTTTGTTCGCGAACGAACTCGAACAAAGCAAATCTGTTCTCGAACGAACACGAACGTTCGCCCATCCCTGATTCGAACTCAATTTTTTTACATCAATTTATTCCAAATCGAAAATCAAAATTACAAAAAAATTATACAAAGTTCACAAAAAAAAGAGTCTCAAAAAAGTTGTCCGACTCAAATCAGGATACCAATGATCTTTTTGGCAATTTCGAGCACTATCTTGATGACATCCATCACCTTTTGTCCGGCACTGGCACGCGTCTCACTTTTGTTCAGTTCGGACTTGAGCATGGTCAGGTCAGTTTCCAGGACTTCCAGATCGCCGACGAGACCTTTGTGAAGTGCGATGTTTTTGGATTCCACGAAAGCGGCTCGTTTGGTGACTGGCTTGACGCTGGACGGCTTCGAGGAGGGCTTGGGCGTCGTTTTGACACCACCGGAAGCACGAGTCGGACGAGAAATGGGGATCAAGGTGATGTTCTTGTGGGGAGGAGTCGGGCGGGGTCGAGCTGTCGGGCGCCGGGAGGGAGTAGCGAGACGGTCTTCCAGGACAGCTTCTTTGACTTCGAATTCTGCTTCAACGAACTCGAGAGGGCGCTTCGAAATCGGCTTGACGTAAGGTGACTTTGTGACAGTGGAATTCTTCGCTATGGGAGTCGAGCGATAGGCGGGGCGTCGAGAACGGTGACCGAAAAAGTCTTCTTCGATGGCCACAACGGCCAAAACCAAACAGGCTGCGATGATGAACAACTTCATATTGTAGAATGAGTGACTACCAAGTTCAGTGAAGTATAGTTGAAAGAAAGACAGCTTATATATCGTTCAGTAAAAGTATTTAAAAATACAAAATTACAAACTTTTGATAAGATCCATTACTTTTTACTATTTATTTAGCAGGCGGCTATATGAATTTTTAAACACACATTTTTAAAAGAAATACATATTTTGTAAATAAAGTGCGTATGCGAAATACATTCGTTATCAGCCAACAAAGTAAATTTTTATGAACTGACTTTTATCAATGTCGCGGTAGTATGCAGCGGTCAGCGCTCTGTATATAAGTTGTACCGATGAACTCGGTAACCAAGCTTCACAGAAGTCACTCATTCTACAATAAATATGAAGTTGTTCATCATCGCAGCCTGTTTGGTTTTGGCCGTTGTGGCCAGCGAAGAAGACTTCTTCGGTCGCCATTCTCGACGTCCTGCCTATCGCTCGACTCCTGCAGCGAAGAATTCCACTATCACAAAATCACCTTACGTCAAGCCGACTTTGCGTCCGACTCGTGCTTCCGGTGGCGTCAAAACCACCCCGAAGCCTTCCGCGAAGCCGTCCAGTGCCAAGCCTGTTTCGAAGCCTGCCGGTCGCGTCATGGAGTTCGCAGAAGAAGCCGTGGAACTTCCAGTTTTGCCTTCCATCAGTCCCAACAACACGAAGCGCCCCGCTTTCCGCCCCACTCGCCCGGCCGGTGGAATCAAGACCACCCAAAAACCTCAGTCGAAGCCTACCAGCGCCAAGCCGGTCACCAAGAACCCTAACGACATTGGTTCCGGGTTTGTCCACGAGCTGAACGTTCTTCGATCCGAACTTACTGTACTAGAAGTCCAGCTTGAAGCTGATGCACCTTCAACTCGCGGTCTTGGTTCTGCTTTGGGCAAATTTGTGAAGAGTGTGATCAAGCGTGTTGGCAAGATCATCAATGGCTTTGTTAATTAAATCTGCTTCTTCTGTAATTGTGTGAATTTTTTGTGCTTATGTAATTGTGTGAATTTAATAAAGTTTGAAAAAAAAATGTGGAAAAGTACATAGCTGAAATTTAGGAATTTAAAACCGAAATTTTAATTAGTTCAAATTATTATTAGCTAATTAAAAAAATTTTTCAGAGTACGAAATGCAGGAGGTTGACTTCATTTCAACCTCCTGCTGCAATGATCGGCATGTCGGATCTCAAGGTGGCTTAATTGATGTTCTATGAATTTTGCCGTTGTTATACAATTTTCAATCCAACACTTTCTCCACGCCCGACTCCTCCCCACAAGAACAGCACCATGATCTCCGTTTCTCGTCCGACTCGTGCTTCCGGTGGTGTTTGGAACGACAAGAACAAAAAACAAAAAAAAGTAATGTCAGTTTACGTTCAAAAAATGTGAAAAATAACAATTTTCAAAGAAAGTACAGTAATAAAAATTCCAAAAATATCGTAAAAAAAAAACAATGTACCCGGGAAGTAACAAAATCACAGACAGTAATTTGTCTCCACATTTCGTGGCCTGAGCACTCTGCCAGTCTCGGTAGCACCAGTTGATCGTCGTTTTTCACGTTTCTTCTGCACTCCGCGAGTCGCTGTTTTATGCAGAACCGATTTCGGCGACTTTTTCTTGGCTTTGGATGCCGGTGGTGAAGAAGAAGACTCAGGTACGTCCTCCAGTGGGTCGAGTCCCGATCTATCCAGGGTGATATCTCCCTCACTCGGATCATCATCTTCAAGCTCGGGATTTGGATTTTCTTCCGGCATTTGTTCGTATAAATTTTCGTTCACAATTTTGACAGTCTTTTTATCAGGTTGAGAGAAGGTTGGTTCGGTAGCACCGTTAAAAACCGTCGAAAAATCGTGTCCAGCAGCGTAGAGTCGTTCAAAGTTGTCATTGTGCCGTTGAACGCGATCTTTCATGTCGGATGGCAGGTCATCGGTATTTGCCTGCGATCTGATGAGCATCGTAGGTTGTTCGAGGACAGAAAAGAGCTGGGAACGCGTCATGGGCTTTTCGTTGCCGTCAACGCGTTGGTAAACCTGTAAAACAAAAAACTGGACGTAAACATTGTCAAAATAAAAAAAAAATGAAAAACCTCATCGCTATCGACAGCGAATTCGATCGTTTCGTCGACATTCTTAGCCCATTGCTCCAGAATGCCAATGTTGTACAGCATTCGGGATTTCACTTTCTGGACTTGTGCTGGGGTTTCTGAAGACATTGCGGCACTGCAAAAAACAAAAGCCAGAAACAAAACAAAAAAGTCAACTCTCAATTTTCCCGCGTGAAAAATTTTCGTTGCGAAAACACTTGAAATCCATATTTTTTTGATTTTTCCCCCAAAAAAAGGCGAGTGTGTGTGAATGTATTCAGCGGCAGTTTTCGGCATTCAAATAATTTTCTTTTGTTTTGGCATTTTGCTGTGACATTGAGGAGAGACCAAGCTTTTTAACACATTTTCAACTGCATCGATTCTGGAATAACCGTGTCAATGGGTTGCATCAAGGGCGTTCAAGAATTCATAAAGGCTAATGGTGTCACTGTGAGTTTTTTTCTCGTAGTTGAAAACCCATTTAGTTCGTTTTTTTCAGCCCGATTTTATCGTCACTTTTACCAATGATATACGTGCCTTTGCTATTCCCACTTCATATCAAAAAGGAAACTCCACGGACTTCAAGACTTCGGAACTTTGGCCTGGCATAAACTCGACTAGGACTTTACGACGCCCTCACCAACTGGATTTGCTGAGCCTACCCCGCGTCAAAATTTCTGGCGTTCAGCCCAAGGGCAAGCTCAGTATGTACTTTTCACATTTTTCCCTATTTTCACTTTCATTTTTTAGACGGTTTCTCTATAAACCTATTCCTCCTCGGCGACCCATTGGTGAAAAAATTTCGTCCCGGTCCGAACGCCGAACAGTATGCTGAATTCGTCTAGCAAGCAACCGATCTCTACCACCTCATATGTAGACGTCCACTCTAACTACCGATTTGACGGTAACTTTCTCGTCGCGGCACTCTTCGACGTTTCAGCGACCTCCGAGGGAAACTGCGTCACGTGTCGGCTCAAGATTGACGGTGGATCCGTTTTTCTAACCAGCACCAAACCTCTACCCGATACTTTCGTCGTCGAGGATTGCGATTACGACGTCCAAGAAATTCCTGTGACGTCTTCTGCAAAGGCAATGGTCGATCGAGCCGAGGAAAAGCCAGACGAACAACCACAGTCCTTCCAGCCCAATCCTGAAGCCATCCAGAAAATCACCGAGGAAGAACATAACGAAATCATTCAGCCAAAAAATGAATTTGACCTGATATATTGTGGCAACTTTGTTTGTTTGTTTTGTGAATGGTAAAAGAGAAGTTTTTACAAACAAGATAATTTTGAGGGAAGGGTGATTTGTGTGCGATCGTCTAAAAACGGGTTTCGGTGCGTGTGCAAGGTTCGTGTTTGGTCGTTTGAATTCATTTTAGGCGTTTTTCGTCCCAATTCGTTTTCGTCGTAGGATTCGTTTGAATCGTTTTTTCGTTGCAAGTCGTTTTTCGTCTCGAGTCGTCTAAAATCGTTTTTCATCGTGTTGGGTCGTTTTATATCGCTGTGCATCGTCTTTGAATCGTTTTAGGTCGTTTCTGTTCGTTCTAAATCGTTTTAGTTCGTTCTAATCGTTTTCTTCCTTTTAGTTCGTTCTAAATCGTTTTACTTCGTTTTTTTCGTTTTTTTTCGTTTTTTTTTTGTTTTTTTCGTTCTTTTTTGTGTCTAAATCGTCCGCAGCCCGAAGGGCTGCGAAGATCTTGTCGATAGCATAAATGCAGTTGAAAATGTGTTGAAAAGCTTGGTCTCTCCTCAATGTCATCGATGAATCAAAAAAAGGACGTGATGCATCAAGTCCTTTTTTTGATTCATCGATCGTCATCCGTGATTTCTTATTTACACAAGACGAGCGAGGAGCATCTATAATAGTAAGCAAGTTGATAACGATTGGCGAGTGGAATTCTTCTCTTTTACGCTCCTATAATAATTTCGTACATTTTTTTCCTATTTTTAGTATTTTAGAGTGCGTTTCAGGGCACCATGGATGAATCGTCGAGCCTGAGTCCTGTGGATATAGAAGACAGAGTTGGCGGCTTTGAAACCGACAAATCACCTTTTGAAGAAGAAACGAGAAGGTAGGCAAGGTATATTGATTTTGCATGCGTTCAAAATTATTTGTTTACCATGAAATTTTTTTAAAAGGTAGATTTAACTATTAAAATTTTTTATTGCAAAATGTAGATGCTAGGGCATGATCTCTCAGATCTACGATGGTCGGAAGTTGAGTTTTTGTCAGTTTTTGACAATTTTTGGCACTTTTTAGCTAAAAAATTACGGCATTTTCAAATCGGGGTAAATGTTGATTGACGTGATTTTTGATGGAAAATCCGAGAAAAATATAAAAATATTGGGTTATCACCTTAACAAAATGCCGAAAATCGCATTTAAAAAAGTGTCAAAATGACAACTTTTGTTTCGGCATTTTTCAAGGTGATAACCTAATATTTTTATATTTTTCTCAAATTCTCCATCAAAAATCACGTCGATCAATTTGCACCTCGGCTTTGGAAATGCCGAAGTTTTTTTGCTGCAACGTGCCAAAAATAGTCAAAAATTGCAAAAACGCGATTTTTGATTACCGTAACTTTGCAAAATCATGCTTTAGGCAACTGCATTTTACAATAAAAAAATTTCATCCTACTAGTATTTTCTTATTAGCATCACGCTGGATGACTGCAACGCGAACACTCAGTTTTTTGACGATCCAGAAAACAAGCGAGTCATCTACGTTTTCAATTACGACAAATTGCAACTCAACCGGCACAGTCTAAAAAAGCTGCGAGACGAAAAACAGTGGGACGTCATCAAGCATCCCCTCGTGCTCAACTACGTCAACGAGCACCTGGTAAAATCCGCATGGATGTACACGCTTCAAATTTTTGCGTATTTCTCGTTTTTTATATTGCTCTACTGTTATAACCACGCTACGGCTGATAATCATACCATGAAAGGACTCATGACGGGTCTCATGATTCTATTCATTATTGGACTTTTTGTAAAAGCCAAGCTCAAAATTGAACGGGATGGCTGTTTGAGGATCAGTATTTTCCACTCGCTATCTTACGTGTTTTTTTTCATGTTCTATGTTGCGGTTTTGGTATTTGTGTGGGCGCCGTATATTTATGCTGAAGATTACCAGTTTGTAAATAAGGCAATTTTTTTAACACCAGATATGACAGATTTAAACATTTTTTTAAATTAAAACAAATTTTTTAAAAAATTAAAAAATTCCACTTCTTTGTATTAAATATTTGACTTTCCCGATTGTCATTTTCTGGCAGAGTTACGGTCACTGTTGAGCGAACGTTTACGTTCGTTCGTGTTCGTTCGCGAACAATTTTTTCTTAAATTTATTTGTTTGCTTATGAAAATAATTTGTTCGATGTTCGTTCGTGTTTGTTCACGAACAAGGTCAAAATTGTTCGCTTTCGTTCGGATTTTCGATCGATTCTAAAAAATTGTTCGTGTTCGTTCGTAAACAAAAAAACGGGCTGTTCGCTCAACTGTGGTTACGGTTGTCACAAAACGCATTTTTGAAAATTTTTGGCACGTTGTAGCTAAAAAAACTACGGCATCTTCAAAGTCAGGGTACAAATTGATCGACGTGATTTTTGATGGATAATCCGAGAAAAATAGAAAAATTTTGGGTTATCACCTTGAAAAATGCCGAAACAAAAGTTGTCATTTTGACATTTTTTTAAATGCGATTTTCGGCATTTTTCAAGGTGATAACCCAATATTTTTATATTTTTCTCAGATTCTCCATCAAAAATCACGTCGATCAATTTGTTCCCTGGCTTTGGAAATGCCGTAGTTTTTTAGCTACAACGTGCCAAAAATCGTCAAAAAATGCAAAAATGCGATTTCCGGCAACTGTAACTCTGTCAAACCATATTTTAGGATTTTAAATACATTTTACAGTAAGAATTTTACAATCACGCGATTGTTTATTTTAGAAAACAACATTCCATTACCTCCCAATAGTCCTGATAATCGTATCATGGATCCAACTTCTGCACGTGCTACGCAAGACGCCCTACGGAGTGTACATCATGATGATGACCAAGATCCTATGCAGTTTCCGCGACACCGCTATTATCTGGTTGCCGACGCTCATGTGCTTTTCCTTCTGCTTCCAACTCGTCATGCAAGACAGCAAAATCGATCCTTGGGACGACCCCATCATTGCCAACTCTTCAGCATCCGTGCTGAGGTCCATATTTCGGTCTTTTACGATGACGTCCGCTATGATGATCGGTGAACTTGAGGCCAAAGATATTCTAAACCTCCATAATCCTATTCCTAATTTGTTGCTTATCGTCTTCGAGCTTGTCACTGTCATTTTGCTCATGAATCTCATGGTAGGTTGACAAGGAGTGTTTCGAAGTTCATTTTTTTTGCCAAAAAAAATTGAACTTTTTTTTATTTCTCTTTTTTTTGTGTTACCATAAAATTTTTTACTGTAAAATGCAGTTGCCAGAGACATGATTTTGCAAAGTTACGGTAGTCGAAAATTGCTTTTTGCAATTTTTGACGTTTTTTAGCACGTTTTAGCTAAAAAACTACTGCATTTCCGAAATCAGGGTACAAATTGATCGACGTTATTTTTGATGGAGAATTCGAAAAAAATAAAAAAATATAGGGTTATTACCTTGAAAAATGCCGAAACAAAAGTTGCCATTGTGCCAATTTTTTAAATGCGATTTTCGGCATTTTTCAAGGTGATAACCCCATATTTTTCTATTTTTTTCGGATTCTCCATCAAAAATTGCGTCGATCAATTAGTTACCCCGGCTTTGAAAATGTCGAAGTTTTTTTAGCTAAAACGTGTAAAAAATCGTCAAAAATGAAAGAAATGTGAATTCCGACTACCGTAACTTTGCCAGATCATGTTTCGTGCAACTGGTTTTTTTGAAAAAAAAATGTTTCGTAGAAAAAACAACTTTTTACCAAATTTAAAAAAATAAATTCCAAAATGTACTTCGACATCGTGTTTTCTGTAAAAAATCCATTTCAGATCTCCCTCGCCGTCGACGACGTCAAAGAACTCCGCGCTTCCGCCGAGGACCGAAGTCTTCACTTCAAGACCGATTACGTCATCGAAATGCTGCACTTTTTCGAAAAAATATGCTCTTGTTGCCAGAATACGGTGAATAACGTCGTCGTGGTCAGTAAAAACTACGAAGAAAATGACATCGATGTCGTCTCGCTGAACAAGCCCCTTGTAGGACGCAGGATGTACCTTGTAAAAATGTCACCAGAACAGGATGACGTCATTCCCGACAAACCGACCGTTCCCGACGTCGAAAATGCCAAATTGCGTGAACTCCAAAAAGAAGAGTCTGACTGGAGAAAAAAGTACGCGAGAAGGCTCATTGGCGTGAAATTGAGGCCTTCTGTTCCTGTTAGGTAACTGTTGATGTCAAAATTGTTCTATGTTAGACTGAAAGTTGTTCTAAAAATTAATTTATTTATATAAAATTCAAAATTTAATAAAAAACTATTTTGTTGATATAAAATTTATTTATTCAGTTTTAATTCTGAACAAATTCTATGCGGAAATAATTTTGAACAAGGCAAAAAGATCCTGCCGGCCGAAAAAGCAGGAAAAAATTTGAAAGCACATTTTCGAAAAATGTATTTTTTTTTCTTTTTTTGTATTCGAACCAGTGATGGGCGAACAGCCGTTTTTTTGATCTCGAACGAACACAAACATTTTGTTAATTTTGTTCAAAAAATTGAACGTACACGAACATTTTTGTCAGTGTTCGCGAACGAACGAACGAACAGATTTTTAGCATATTCTATACAAAATTTTGTCGAAACTGGGCAGAAAAAAGTAAACTTCGGTAATTTGCGTTTTCACGTTTTTGGTGACAGTTTTCCTACACTTTTTATTGCCGAAGGCAATTGACACTATTTTTCATTTTTTGGAAAAATAACATCAATTTCGGCACCATTAAACTGATTTTACCTAAATTTTTGTTCGTTTTATCTGTTCGGAAAATTTATTTTTGTTCGCGAACAAACTCAAACAAAGCAAATCTGTTCTCGAACGAACATGAACGCAAAAATTTGAATTTGTTCGCGAACGAACACTGCTGAACGTTCGCCCCTCCCTGAATCGAACTCAATTTTTTTACATCAATTTATTCCAAATCGAAAATCAAAATTACAAAAAAATTATACAAAGTTTACAAAAAAAAGAGTCTCAAAAAAGTTGTCCGACTCAAATCAGGATACCAATGATCTTTTTGGCAATTTCGAGCACTACCTTGATGACATCCATCACCTTTTGTCCGGCACTGGCACGCGTCTCACTTTTGTTCAGTTCGGAGTTGAGCAGAACCAGGTCAGTTTCCAGGACTTCCAGATCGCCGACGAGACCTTTGTGAAGTGCGATGTTTTTGGATTCCACGAAAGCGGCTCGTTTGGTGACTGGCTTGACGCTGGACGGCTTCGAGGAGGGCTTGGGCGTCGTTTTGACACCACCGGAAGCACGAGTCGGACGAGAAATGGGGATCAAGGTGCTGTTCTTGTGGGGAGGAGTCGGGCGGGGTCGAGCGGTCGGGCGCCGGGAGGGAGTAGCGAGACGGTCTTCCAGGACAGCTTCTTTGACTTCAAATTCTGCTTCAACAAACTCGAGAGGGCGCTTCGAAATCGGCTTGACGTAAGGTGATTTTGTGACAGTAGAGTTCTTCGCTGCGGGAGTCGAACGACTAGGCAGGACGTCGAGAATGGCGACCGAAAAAGTCTTCTTCGATGGCCACAACGGCCAAAACCAGGCAAGCTGCGACGATGAACAACTTCATTTTGTAGAATGAGTGACTTCTGTGAAGCTTGGTTACCGAGTGCATTTGAACACCTTTTATACTGGCTCGAAAACTGATAAGAATACGAATACGAAAAACTATTTTTTTGGGAAGTTGGTTAAAATTTTTAGTGTTTATCACTTTAACTACGATTACAAATTGCAAACGCATGTTTAGTATTGACAAACATTTCCGTAAAAAAAATATTATACTGGTAGAAACGTACATATTGTATAGTTAGATATTTATTAGCAAAAAAACACAAAAATGCATTAATAACAGAAAAAAAAACAAAAAAACAGTATTTCAATTTTGAAGAATTAAAATATTTGTTTGGACCAAAAAAATGCCAAAACAACAACAGTAAATAATAACAAAAATTATCATAAAAAAAAGTTCCTTCGATTGACTGATTTTCAAACGCAAAAAAGTTCGGCGCAAAAGAAAGTCTCGTAACGAAAAAAAATCTATACCATTTCGATTGTTCTTTTTTTTCTCCTCTCGTCTTTTCTTTGCCAGCGATCGCGATTGATTGTTGTGATCTTCTCTGTTTTTTTTGCGCTCCCAACTTTTCAATTGATCTGTTTTTCTACGTTTTCTACGTCACGTCATGTCTGTTTCGCTTGACACCGTTTCGTCTTCGGCCGACGCTGGTTCCATCCACAATGCCATCGAGGAAGCCCTGACTCTGTCGGAGCAGGCAGACAAGCTCAACGAAAACTGCCAAGGCGCTCTTTTTACCGGAGAGGATTTTTCTGATCTTCACTTGTAAGTTTTTTTGGGGAAAGGGGATTGAGGTTTTTTTTCGGTGAATTTTGGGGTAAAAATGGGGTTTTTTGGTGTTTTTTTGGATAAAAGTGACGATTTTTGGTTGCTGTAGTTGATTTTTTTGTTTAAATGGATGTTTCCGGTCTTTATTGGTACTTTGAGGGATAAAATTTAGGTTTATTGGATTTTTTGGTGATTTTGGTTAAAAAAGCCAAATTTTTTGAGGTCCAAAGAACTCATCAAGGCTTGCTACGAGCTCGGCTACTACATGCCATCGACTGCTCAGTCGCAGTGCATCAAGCTTATTCTGAGATCTCAGCACTTTGCCCTTCAGTCCCCGAATGGCACTGGGAAAACTCTGTCTTTTCTGCTCCCAATTGTCGATTCTCTGGATCCAAACTTGAAGGTGAGGTTTTTTTTTACTGTGCGCAACTTGCAACTGATTTACATTCTTCTCTGCCATTCAGGAGCCCCAGGCCGTCATTATTGCTCCCACCCTCGAGTTATCCCATCAAATTGCTGTCATCGCTCAGAAATTTGCCAAAAAGTTTGATTTTGCCGTTCACGAACTTGTCCGCGGTGTAAACAGTCAGTTTTCTTGCAATTCTATGCTTTTTTTTTGTTTACCCCGATGTTTTTTTTTTCAGTGGATCGCAAAAAAATCCACGCTCAACTCATCATTGGATCGCTCGGCCGGGTGTACAATGCTTTCAAAAGCGAGCAAATTGACGTCGATAAACTCCAGTTTTTGGTCATTGATGAGGCCGACGAGATCGTGCAGAACCAGAGTCATCAGGATTTCATCGGTGTTGTCAAAAGGTGGGTTTTTTATTGAATGCAGTTTTTGATTAAAAAAATAGTCCGAAACTTGTTGAAATGGATTTTCTAAAAATTATTTATTGTTTTTGACCACAAAACTGTTTTTTTACGTTTTTTTTCAAGTTTTGAAAAGTATGACAATTTTGTTACATTTTTTACCTTTTGCTGGTTCAGAAAATCGAAAAAAGCCCCAAAAACGACAAAAAAAGTATCGTTTTAGGTAAAAATAACGTAAAATTTATGTATCGTAAAAACGTAACAAAAATCAGACGAAAAATGTTACTTCTGAACCAGTCATTGGTTTCGCAACGAAAATTCCTAAACGATCGTGATTTTTTTGTTTCTTACCCAAAAAATCTGTTTTTGTTACGTTTTTATTCAATTTTTGTAAATATCGCAATTTCGCGGCATGTTTCAGGTCGGAAAACCTAAGAAAGCCCAAACAGTGACAAAAATGTCGTTTTTGCAAAAAAATGCTGTAAAAATTATGCGTAGTGAAAAAATAACAAAATCCAAACAAACAAAGAGTAAAGGCGTAATTTTTTCAGCCGTATCGTCGGAAATCCACACGTTCGCTTTTTCTTCTTTAGTGCCACTTTTCCCCAGACCGTCCTCGACCTGCTCTGCATTTTTGACAACAACATGGGAGTCTCAGTGTGAGTTTTAGTATTTATTGATATGTAAATATTTGTAAGAATTTTCCGACATTTCAGACTCCCAAAAGAAAGTCTGGCACCCCAAAACGTGAAACAATTTCTCATCAAATGCTCGAATAGGGATGAAAAATTCCGAGCTCTCCTCTTTGTCTACTCTTCGATCTGCTGCACGTCATCCATCGTTTTCTGTG
This sequence comes from Turbatrix aceti, assembly GCA_963969345.1. Taxonomy (NCBI): domain Eukaryota; kingdom Metazoa; phylum Nematoda; class Chromadorea; order Rhabditida; family Panagrolaimidae; genus Turbatrix; species Turbatrix aceti. Next base: position 8,352,789 of record OZ017766.1, on the reverse strand, counting down.
CCACAAAATCGTCTGCGGATTGGATTAAGAAGAAGCTCGAAGAAACAGGCCGGGTAAGTCGGATTCTGCACGGTGGACTGTCTCCCGAAGAGCGACTCAACGTCATCGAAGACTTCCGAGCTGCCAAATTCAAGGTTCTCATCACGACCAATGTTCTCTCCCGCGGCATCGATATCCGCGCTGTCACGGCGGTCGTCAACTATGATCCTCCGATTTTCCATGATACGAAAGAGCCGGATTTTGAGACGTACATTCATCGTGCCGGGCGTACAGGACGGTTTGGTCGTTTTGGTGTCGTCGTCAATCTGGCTGTTCCCGAACAAGTCGAAACTTTCAACGTTTTCAAAAATTATTATCGTGAGTTGTTTTTTTTCTAAAAATTTATTTTTGACAAAAACATTGCGCGGCGCTCTCAACGGGTCAATAAAAAATATTTTTGACAAAAACCATGACAAAATACCGTTAATCATTTCTTTCGAATACAAAAATCAGTTTTTTCTATGTTTTTATCAATTTAAAAAAATATTACAATTTCATTGAGATTTTTTTATTTCTGAATAATTTTTCACCATTTTTTATTCCTAGGAATCTGTTTTTTGTTTCGGTTTTTGCCAAATTTTGAAAATTTGGCAAAAACCGAAATTTTCCATGTTTTACGTTTTACCGTTCTTTGAAAATCCTGAAAGTGTGCATACCTTTTGCAACTGTGCGTGCGTTTTTACGCTTTTTGTTGTTGCGTGGATATTTTGCGTAGCGTTTTCCATCACTGTATGAATTTATTTATTTTTTTGTCACAAATTCCGATGTAAAGTATTTGAAAATGTGATACGTATTTGTAATCTCTGTAATCTCTCTATCAGTTAATAGTAATGTTTTTACCAATTTCTACCCTTGGTGTTCGTTTTTTTGTTATCAGTAGTCTTATTCGTGCGAGTATATAAGCAGTACCAATGTGCTCTTCAACCAAGCTTCACAGAAGTCACTCATCTAGCTTAGCAGTATGAAGTTGTTCATCGTCGCAGCCTGTTTGGTTTTGGCCGTTGTGGCCATCGAAGAAGACTTCTTCGGTCACCGTTCTCGACGTCCTGCCTATCGCTCGACTCCTGCCGCGAAGAATTCCACTGTCACAAAATCACCTTACGTCAAGCCGACTTCGCGTCCGACTCGTGCTTCCGGTGGCGTCAAAACCACCCCGAAGCCTTCCGCGAAGCCGTCCAGTGCCAAGCCTGTTTCCAAGCCTGCCGGTCGCGTCATGGAGCTCGCAGAAGAAGCCGTGGAACTTCCAGTTTTGCCTTCCATCAGTCCCAACAGCACGAAGCGCCCCGCTTTCCGTCCCACTCGCCCGGCCGGTGGAATCAAGACCACCCAAAAACCTCAGTCGAAGCCTACCAGCGCCAAGCCGGTCACCAAGAATCCCAACGACATTGGTTCCGGGTTTGTCCACGAGCTGAACGTTCTTCGATCCGAACTTACTGTACTAGAAGTCCAGCTTGAAGCTGGTGCAGCCTTCAACTCGCGGTCTTGGTTCTGCTTTGGGCAAATTTGTGAAGAGTGTGATCAAGCGTGTTGGCAAGATCATCAATGGCTTTGTTAATTAAATCTGCTTCTTCTGTAATTGTGTGAATTTTTTGTGCTTATGTAATTGTGTGAATTTTATAAAGTTTGAAGAAAAAATGTGGAAAAGTACATAGCTGAAATTTAGGAATTTAAAACCGAAATTTGGGAAAAAACTTAATTAATTGAAATTATTAGCTTATTATAAAACATTTCAGAGTACGAAATGCAGGAGGTTGACTTTGACGACCCCGCAGCAATGATCGGCATGTCGGATCTCATGGTGGCTTAATTGATGTTCTATGAATTTTGCCGTTGTTATACAATTTTCAATCCAACACTTTCTTGTTATTTGTATCCCCCTGATATTGCAGCTTTGCAACTTTATAATTGTTTGTGTTTTTTTAAATATAATTTTAGGATTAATACGAAAAAAAAGATGGTTATGATAAAGTCAATGAGACAATGCGTGATTTGTGGCGATTTATTCCCGTTTGATGGTTTTATAATCCATCCATCAAGTTATTTGGTTGTCTAAATCTTGAGATAGTAATCACGTACGCGTATCGGTGTAAATCCTCTCCTGCGAATGGCATCGCATCGCGCAGGATTGCGCAGGGCAAAGTCCGAGTTTGGTACATTGCATTGAATTGTATTTGTTTGCGTTGGTGTGTTTTATTGGGGGTCAATAGACAGGCAAGGCAGTCAGTCAGGGGCCACTTGCATGGTGTCATTCGTGGTGCGATGATTACTTTCGTCCGCGTCCGGGTCGATCCGCGCATCGACTGCCGTAAATCGTCAACGGCACACAACACCTTTGATTTACGGCTTTTGCCTTAAAATCAGAGGTTTGGGTTGTTTCAGACGATACCAGACACACGGACGGGAAGTCATAGTCGTAGTCGTAGTCACAGATTGGACAAATCTGGGAACGCATGATGATGAGGGCGCGAGATGTGAGACGGACTCGCGAGCTTAGCTAATCCCCCCGGCTTGCGATTACTTATTTAGGTTTTTGGGTGGGGAGAGAAAAAAAAGGAAGCATACCGACAAGGTCGAAGATGACTATAGTGCACATATCCTGTAAAATAACAGTGTTTCAAGTGAGGTCATTCTCGAATTGCGCTTTGTTCTTTTCTGTCTTTCTTCTGCTTTTTGGATGAGATTTGGGTGAGGGGTAACGGTGTAATTTTTTGTATCCATGAATTTGGAACTTTGCAGACAGACCTGAAATTTTTGCAACATGCAGACAGAATTTGCAGACTGGAATGTCAAAAATATTTAGCATTTTTTGAATTTTTTCGAATGTTTTAACCCCACTTTAGCGTTTTTCAAACAAAAAGGGTCTCACTGAAATTTGTTTTTGATAGGATTTGAAAATACGAATCTGTAAAATTCGGTGCAAAATCCGTAAAAAATGTCGAAATAATTTAAAACCTTTCAAATCAAATTTTCGAAAATTTGATTTGAAAGGCGTTCAAATTAACAGTTTTGACTTTGGCATTTTTTACGGATTTTCCATCGAATTTTACAATTTTACAAATTTGTATTTTCAAATCCAATTTTACAATGAATTCTTCCGTAGAAAACCAACCCATTTTTTACTGCAATTTTGTACTGTTTGGCGATCAACTTTTTTTTTCGACTCATTAATTAGCCATTTCCGTAGCTACTGTATTTTTTGACTCTTTTGTTTACCCCTCAATCGTAAACCGATATCTATATATTTACCATGGCACTTGCTAAGCAGTAAAATATCTAACTGACAGTCTCGTTAACCTTCCATCTTGCCTTCTGTAAAAAGCGAAGAGTTTTTGTTTGTTTGAGTGGGTGTAATCGTAGGGGAGTTGATATGGGAGGGGGGATGTGTGCGATTGGTAGGTATGGTAATGATTTTCTGGCCCTACCTGCGCATGCATGTATGGCAACATGTGGTGGCCTCTGACCCCTTCCTTCTTGCCAAAACAAAGCAAGCAGAGTTTGTCTCCAAAAGTTAGTTTTGGTTATCATGAATATCGGATCGCTAGGGCCGATTGCATCCCCGGTGATTTGTCATGGCGTATCGGCGTAATTTCCTTTGTTTCTGTCATCAGGTCAGATAATTGTCCAAGTCAACGACATCGACAGTGGCGGCGGCGCGTGGTGTGTGGTCAATCGCCGTCGTTGCATGCATGCACCCTGGGGAGTGGCGAGAAAGTGCCTTTCTTTTCCTTTCCTTGGAAGACAGTTGTCTGACTGACTTTTTTCCCTTTGCGCAATGCAGCAATCATCTTTGATTTGTCTTCCATCTTCAACGGTAATTTTTTGCCGCCATCGCATCCGGAATAACAACACAAGCGGCATGGTTCTTTGTTTTTGCGCGAACGCGTGTCGGATGGTTAATATACCTTTCTCCTGTCCTTGGAAATAAGTCAGTTATGACTCCTGACTCCTTCCAAATTGTCTTGCGTGTCTGGCGACTATTTTTATCGCCTTCGGTGTTTTCTTTTATATAAATTGTAAATTTTATATAACATTTTTTTTCGGATGTGCTTTTTTTTGTAAACTGACTGAACTTGACACTGATTATCTTCCTCCCTGTTGCGCGGTAGTTGCGTTTTCCCACGAAGCATGGAGCGATCATAGATGGGGAGTCAATTTCTATCCTTTCCCTTAACTTCTCTTCTCTTTCCCTTCGGTCCCTCAAAGGACATCATCTCACACGGTCACAGCCTCTGTCATAGGAAGGATGTGTTGATGTGGTTAGATAACCAACCGTTGCCTGTCTGTCTGACCAGAAAAATTGCGGATACGATGTATGATGAGGATGATTTTTTTGTGGAGAAAGAAGAAGAAAAAAACATCTGCGAAGCGTAAACATAGGCTTTGAGAGTTGCAATTTTGCCAGTTCTGACCTTGGCTCTTTTAGCGGTGCCGTCTAAGGTATGGTTTGGTGCAAAAGTTGGTAACGGGCCATTGGAGCGATTAATTTGAACAACGAGGTGTCCATGTCGTGCCTTGCTTCTTTCCTTCTCTCTCACACACACACCTTTTTTTTGCTGTCGTCTGCGACCCCCAAAGTAGTGTATGCTTCTTTCACGGGGACAATAATGAAAAAAAATGTGGTGAAAAAAAAAACTTCTTTCCTGCCCTGCACTGACCTTTGCGAAGAACGGGACGATGTTGATGATGGTTTGTTGCGTCCATGTATCATTTTTTATCGTGTACGGTTTTTTTCTAATTGGTATACATTTATTTTGATTTCATGTGGTATTTGTGTATTTTTATTTATGATTGTAAAATGTTGTGTATGTTTTGTTATTTCTCTTCGTGATGTTCTTCATTTGGCGATGATTTACCGGACCGACGGGGACAACGACGACGGCAGGCTGAAAAAGGAAAAGATTCATGACAATCTGTTGTGTTTGTTATTGGATTCCCGCTGTGTTGGCGCGAATGCCATCTGTCAGCAGCAGGAAGAGACATATCATAGATACATGAATAACTGTTATTCGTAGCCACAGCCACGGGTCACCCGAAACAAACGAGAAATGCTGGTTGGCTGGACAATCAAGGTATATTTATTTACAGGGATACGTCACGTCAAATAGTGTACTAGATAGTATACAAGCCTCTCAAAACAAATGAAAGCGATGCTGTTCTGCTGTCAAAAAGAAAAAAGGAGTGCAGTGCACCTCGATGCTTCAGTAAAGCTGTCCCTATAATAAATATTATTGTTGCGGCATGGTTTGTATGTGTATGGTTTCAACCGATGACACCGGATAGATGGCCTGCAGGTAGAATGTAAGCTGGAGGATGAAGAAGCGCAAGAAAACAGGTGTGCGTCTGTCTTCTTGACACTCGCCGGTTTTGCCTCGCTTCCCCTTTTATTCACCTTTGAATGAAATAAGCTGTTGACCGGTGTTGTTCCTCTTTCTTCTCTTCCCCCCTGGGCTGTGTTGTGTTGCCTCTTTCCGCTACTACTCTACTGCTTCTTTGTCTATCCAATGCAAACGATGCTGAGGTTTAATTCAAGCTGCTCCTGCACCGGTCGATCAACGAAGGAACAACGAACAAGTGTGAAGCAATGTTGCAAGGGGCAATAATGCTTGTAACATGCTTGCTTGCGCGACTGGGAGAGAGACTGTGAATACCGACTACCTATCTGCGTGTCGAGTCGTCGTGAGTTGCTTCTCCTAACTACTACCAGACAGCCGACTATCCAACCAACCAACCGATTGTCTCTATTGTTCAAGCTGGCAAAGAAGTTATATGTATCTCTATTTCTTTCTTGCTTTTGCAATCCTGACAGACAGTCAGTTTGTTGGTTGGTTGGTTTGTAGTGTATACCTGTATTTTTTTTACTACAACAAAAAAAATACAGGTAACATGACGGTCAGGTTTTGTATGGATTGATCAATGATCATGGCTTCAAGTTACGGTTATTTATGCATCCCTGATCTCATTTCATGCTTTGCTTTCTTCTTGGTCGCATGAGACGATCGAGTTGGGCTGACTTTCCCACCTTTGTTTAGACATAATTATATTTTTTTCTTCTTTCTTTATTCTGTCACCAAGTTGGTTGTAAGCTTGCATGTCCCCCCTCCTAGGCTTTGATTCCAGTCAATGACTCACATCTTTGAATCGTCTTTATTCCTGTGCTCTCGGGGGTGTTTACACAAGGTCGGAATTGTCGTTTCACGGGAAAAATCAACGGGGTCTCTATGTCATCACCAGTTAATTTTATGCTTGTTTGACGTGTCGTCCTGTCCTGTTCGTCCATCGCTTGGACAACTTTTTTTCTTCGAAGCAGAAGCTATCGAACGCGCCCGCCAGCTTTCTCTTTCTCCTTTCTCACGTGTCGGCAGCGTTGACTCATCTGTAGGAACAGATTTTTCTGTATCCCCAGGGGCTACAAATTGTCATTGCCATGGGATTGATGCAATCATGGTTTTCTAATATTTCTAATCACTGTCGTTTGTACAGTTTACAAAAGATGGATGACTTTGGCTTCCGGTCAAAACAAACATTTTTTTCTTTCCTTTTTTTTCTGTGTGCAATCGAAAGTTTTGTCGACTGTGGCAGCAACTGAATGTTGAAAATCACTGGTGAAGTGATTTTCAACATTCAGCATTCGACATTTGACGAACCCGATTACATCAATTCGGATGTGTTTGCTTTGACGACGGCTTTGGCGAGCGAGCGAGCGAGCGAGCGCATAGCCATGATCCCCCTTCCAAAAAAATTTTTGTGTCTGACAGGCACGCAAAAAACTCCTTAGCTTCCGTAGTTGTCACTATCAGTGAAAAAAGTCTATTGGACCACCGCCGAAACCAAGCCAAGCCCCTTGGCCACGGTTTCGGCCACGGCCTTGGTTATTGCTTTTTTCCTTCCCTTGTCTCGTTAGCCCCCACCCGTCTGTCAGCCCGCGTGAAGCAGTATATTTTTGTGGCACTTTAGTCTGTCAACCAAAGTGTGCTGTCAAAATTAGCGCAAGCACGCTTCCCTTTTTTTTAATTTAGGCTCTCCGGGTTTTTTTTGTTTCTGTCGTTTTTGGGTAAGTGGTGGTCGGTGGCCGTTTTGAGGACGTGTGAGGAGTTGTCGCGAGTGACCACCATCAACCCAAGCCGATGCCAGAGGGCATGACTTGGTGCAGTCTTAGTTTTCTGTTTTTTTTTTCATTTTCTAAGCTTTGCATTCAACAACAACAAAAAAAATTTAACGAACGAAGCTTTTTAGTAAGTGCCATGGCACAGGCACAACCACAGACGCAGGCTTCGAGATTGGTAGAATTTTAATTGCGCGAATGAAGCGCGTGTGATTTATGCGCCTCCAAAGACCACCAACGCTCTTTCTTTTTTTTGGCCGTTGTCAGAATCCCAATCCCTTGCGTCGGTCGGTCGTTTTGACCATTTGCATACGGAGGGCTGGTGCCGACGAAGACGAGTGAGTAGCAGTAGTTTCCTCCCCTCTCGGCACCACCAGGCGATGACAATCCAATGGATCATCCGACGCCTCGGCTCCACGGAATAGAAATAGTTGCATCGGACGCGCGTTTATTTGCTGACGAATGCCAAATGTCCACAAGCGGTCATAAAAAAAGGCGAAATGTTAAGTACCACCAGATAGTGCAAAGTATCGTATTTAGCTCTTCGCGAGCGATGGCGAATTACCCTTTAACCGCACTATCGTTTAAAGCTACTCAGAGCTTCAAGCGTATGTGTACGCAAGCCAGGCTAGGAAGGGGAGATTGGTTTGAGTTTCCTCCTGCGCAAGCAAGCACAGCAATTTATCCTGCCTCCTCATCCAGAATGGAAGAAGGCATACTGGACATTAACACATTTTACCCCACCCCAACCTATGTTGGGTATAATGCTTGCTAGGGTGCTAAAAAAGCAATTGAATTTAGTTATAGTTGAGCCCTCCTCACTCGACTAACTCTCGGGTTGCACCCCTAAAAAGGGGGTGAAACGGGAACGATTTACGATTTACCATCGGTTGCGTGCCCTCCTGGCATGCAACGGGTACGAACTTAACCCATCTTAACTGCTGACTAATTTTTTATACCCAACTAAGCTTCCGCCGCTGCAACCACCGGTGATGGAAGGAAGGCAAAAAAAGGAGTGCCCTGGAGACTGGAGACGAACGAACGGAGATGCGACTGACGACTGATGTGAGTAAATGTCTGTCACAGAGTAAAACCACAAGTTATATTAGTAAGGCTAACTTTTGAAGCATCGCCGCTCCGCGCGCGTAATCCTTCTTGACACGCTCGGCACGTTTCGTTTTCCTTGGAGCGGGGGTGAACGGCGAAACAAACGAACGCCGTTAACTTGAAGGCTGTTATTGTTGCTTGAGGACAAATAGGATGGGCACCGGCGCCGACGCCGACGCCGAGGCCGACGCTTCGAAAGCTGGCTTTTCTTCTTCTACTTTCGATGCCTTTGTTCGTTCTCCTTTTTCTAAAGTAGCGCAAAAATTAATTTTTGCTGCCGTCAGGCAAGTCAAATTCATTCCACAATGTATACTAGTACATACATTCTTGTCGTTTGAGTATGTAAGTGTTCAGAGTGGCGTCAAAAAGTCGGCTGGTTGCCTGGTTGTTGTTTCTGTTTCGTTTTTCTTGCGTTTGGTCACTTTTATTCGCTTTCAATTGTCTTTTGCCAAACTTTCTGGCTTCTTGTCTCTTGCAGCAGCATTGAAACGATTACCTTCGACTCTGACTTTGACTTCCAAAACAAAAGTGGTGTCTATCCATGTCCACGACAATGCTGCTTTTGTTTTGGGGAAAAAAAGTTGTTAGCGCCCAAGAAAATGATCGTAAAAGCGATAGGACATGGTAAAATCAACTCCCAGGCAGGTGCCACCTGCCTGGAAGCTGATTTGCTATCTCGCCGACGACCCCTCGAGTTGATTGGATTACAACTCGGGGAACGCTAAGCCACCTTTAGGGAACTCTTGACACCTTTCGCGCGCGCGCGCGCGTTGTGGAGGTGTCACCTTGGCACGCTTATCGGTCGTCAGTCGGCCACTTCACAGTGCCCACCATCCACGCTCGTTAATGTGCCAAAAACCGGAGTTATAAAGCACTGAGCATTTGACAGGCGGCGGCACAGTTTGTAAATCCTGTTCCTAAAAAGTCGCGCTCACATCTGACATCCTTGTGCCTAGCCTAACCTGCGATGCTCCGCCTCTTTTTTTAAATTTTTGTCATCCCAACCAACGCCCCTCTCTCTGTCTCTCTGCAGTTACGTCTCGAGCGCGGACGAGCGCGCACAGTCTGACCAAGCAAGCAAGCACAGCAGCCAGCCACCAAACGAACGGCGGCTGGAAAAGAAGGGAGGAGAACTGTCGCGGAGGAGGACAATAGCAAAGCGAGTCATCCTGCAGTAGTTCTTCCTCAAGCTTCTCTTGTCCTAACGACGGTGACTCTGACTCTTGTCCTCCCCCTCCTCTTCGCGTGTCTATTTTTTACACCTTGCACCTATGATTCATTAACAGCAATCAGCGTGACTGTTCCTGAATTTATTTTTATGTATAATATTTTTATTTTTCATATAAAAAAAATAAAAATATTTTTTTTTGCTGGCAACAATCAATTTTTTTTACCAGCTAGCTCGCCTTTTTTTTCTGTAGTGGTGGTGTCAATCCTCTGCGAACTGATAGCACTCCGTTCTCACGCGTCCCATCCTTTCCGCGATTTTTCGACGTATTTTTGGTTTTTTTTGTATTGCCTGGTGTGCTTCTTCGTGCTTGCTTATCTATCGCGAAACAACCTTCTTTTTTTGTTTTAATCGTGATTGATTGATTAATTTTGTAGAATCCCGCCATCCCGCTTTCATTTTCGTGAACGGTGCTGCCTGAGTTTATCTACCTGCCCCTGCGTCTTGATATGTGGATAAAGACTACGTGATTTATCCTATCTCCGCCTATCGATTTATTTTGTACCACAACAGCAATGAAGCCACCGCTTCTTACCCGATTTCGATTTTTGGGTGTTGCGGTGATCAGTTTTCTGATTGCTGTTTCACAAGTTTCTGCTGCTGCTGATCCTGGTGATCAAGAACCGACTTGTAAGTTATATTATATATCTGTTATTATTGTTTTGGGGATATGTCAATTTTCTGGGATATTTTGACACTGTTATTAGCTGAACTAACAACTAAGCCATTGTTTGAGCCGTTTTGCGAGAGGATAATCATTATTCTTGGCCGGTCCCGTATACATACATCTGCGACTAGATGAGGGGGTTTGTTATGCGTAAGCGGTGGCAATGTCGGTGGTTTCATGAGACAAACAGGGGGGGAGGGGGCAAGAAGATATTTACAAGTTAACTCCTTCTTGCCTTTCCTCCTCTTCTGCTTTTCGTATACATATCTCAAATTTCCGTGGCTATTGTCTCGAATTGGTTTGTTGGTTGGTTGGTTGGTCATCAGACGAGACCAGGCAAGCCGTAGGCAACAACAATCGGCGGACATCAGTGTCGGGTCGCGCGTTAAAACATGAGCCTCAAGTGTTTTGCATAGGGCAGCTAGGGCTTGGGTCATGGTCCTGATGTCTTGATTTTCAGGACGACGACCGGACCACCAAGCTAGATAGGCACTTCACAGCTAGAAACATATAGCTTGGTGGTGGTTGTCTGTTTAATTACGGCGTACAACTATTTTTTTTTTGAGGTCACAAGCAATCTGCCTGTCAGGGAAGATTCACAGCCAGGAAAGGGAGGAAAATCAGGAGAAATTATGGAGTTGTTAGCGCGCATCGCATTGCATCTTATCGACCGGACGGACGACCTGCTTGCATGCGTGTTATTGCTTGCATCAATGGTGTCAGGAACAACAGCAACATCTACGATGTCGATGTCGACGACGGTGGACGGCTGTGATGTGATTACTCACTGACGCATGCTTTTGCTTCTTTGAGCGGTGATTGGAAGCCATTTTCTCCCTTTTTCTCTTCCCGACGCGTCGGAGAGTAAGTAGCGTGGTAGAGTGGTCAGGGTAGTGTAATAGCCAGCCGGCTGTTTAGTTGCTGAAGATGAGACAACATTTATTGCATGAAGTTAAAGTTGCGTTGCTTATCAATCATTTATGACCTGCGAGATATTTATACTAGACTTTATATTTATTTTGGAATTTTACGACTATTTGAGAACATTTTTACATAAAAAAATTTCTCAAATAGTAGATAAATATTACGTAGGGGTGCTTCAGAGAATATTTGGAAAAGTCTAGCTTTTTTGGAGTCTCTGGGGTGGTAGAAAAAAAGAAGAAGGTAGTGTGACCTCTTTTGGCGGCTAGGGACTTAATTACAGTTGACTGGGCGGCATAGGCATCGGCACGCGCGCCATTCTCGTGAGTCTTGAGAAATAAAAGTGTACTAATGGACGAGACGAGACGATCGATGTGGCAGAGACAGAGATGATCTCATCAAGTTTGTTCGTTTGTTCGTTCGTTCGTTCAGGATCATCATAGGCATTTGCGTCGGGTGTTGTAAAAGAGAAAAAAAATTGGATACGACTAAACAAAAGAACAGAGACTAAAGACACGCGCGGCGTTGAAAGTTTTTGAGGAATGAAGATGATTGACCTTTGACTTGACTCGGATAGGATAGCATAGGATAATTTATTGGTACATATATCCGCATAGGTTTTTGCTTCGGAGAAGATAGTCTTTTTTGTAGTGCTAGTTGTTCAATGACCATTCATTCGAAAAGAAGAAGTCAATTGATTCGGAGTGAACTTTGGCACAAGCATACATAAGCACGATGAAAGCGCTACCGATGACGCGTGCCAGTAGGAGGTAACCAGGGATGCGCAAGGGTCAAGACGGACGGCAGGGGGCCCCTTGGTGCCGCAAAAGTCGGCTCGAATTGCCGCATTGTCTCCGTTGACGATGACGACGGCGGCGGTGAACGGACGGATGAGCCGACCGCCGACGACAAAGATGGTTGACGACAGGGGTTCTGTGTTGTGTTTTTTTTTGAAGTCACCCGGAGACGTTTCATGACGCGATGACGATGGAGACGGGTCAATCAGTTGGTCAGTCACTTGAAAAAGTAGATAGTATGTTATTGTAACCTCCTACGATCGGCGATAGATGGACGGAATGGTCAGTGAAGCAAGCTGCAAGTTAATCGGCTGGTAGACAATTTTTTTTGATGTGCCGCCGCAAAAAGCGACGACAAGTAGCGATGATTCATCATAAAAGTATCCGGGTTGTGGTATATTTGCGGTATTAGGGTCTTTACTCTCGATTGGCCTCATCTACAGTGGTTAGCTTCTTCTTCTTCTTCTTATTATTTTTTTCGCTCGATTGCACCTCTTTGTTGCTCACTTATAAGATGACGGGACGAAATGCTTGCCCCCCTTGTATATTTGCCGTTGAGATTAGCGACGACAGGGGCAGGCTCCGCGTGATTCGGCAGATGTACTTTCTCGCTCTTGAGAGAAAGTACAGTTGTGGCACCGGCGGCAGCATCAAAGCTGGCCGCCGGCTGGCCTGATAAAGTTTGGAGAGGAAAAAGGGGAGACTGTTTGTTTGACAGGAAATTTGATGAATTTTGGTTTCGACAAATTTCCTGTTATCGAGATTAGGATATTCTTAGGGGTGTAAGGATTGTTTTGTTGGTATGATGGTCGATAGGATTTTCTAGGGACTGTCAGGATGAGTATGCTGATATGATACGGACAGGTTGCTTGAAAAGTGTCAGTTTAACTCCGGTAGCCATTTCCACTTGTATTGAAACAATTCAAGTGGAAGTGTGCGCGGGAGGAGAAATTGATTCTGCGCTTGCTAGGTGAATAGATTGTTTATTGGTTGGTTGGTTGCGTGAACAAACTTGGCTGGAGGACAGGTGAGTCACAGGTGAGATGAGATATTTAGACTCCCGCGGGAGGAGGTAGGCAGTTACGATGGAGGGATGACACACATCATCATCAGCATCATCAAGCAAATGAAAAGCAAACAAGCCACGCACGAGCCTTGCCTTGCTTGCTTGCTTGCTTGCGCGGGACCAAACAGAAGCAGGAGCTTGAGGGAACCAAAACGAAACTCAAGCTTCAAAACGTTCGATCGAAATTAACATAGTACATACGGACCATACCACGCGTGTGGTATTGGAGTACCCCACAAAAGTGTGCAATAGGAGACGATGATGATGGACGGGACAGAGGCGAGGCGCCCACGAGGGTTTCGTTCTTCTAGGGTTCTTCGTCTTCGGGAGAAGAAACAGAAACAAACAAACGCCACTGGAACAATTTTAGGCTGGGGACGCGTGAAGGGAAAAGGAACAGCCAAAAAAAATTTATAATAATTTTTCCCACGCATTTTTGAACGCAAAAAGATGGAAACAAGAGATTTGACGAAAAAAATGTGCAATTTGGGGGGAAATTGAGAAAAAAGAAAAAAAAATACACAAGTTGACATTTTTTAAAATTTCTTTATTTTTTTAGCAGTCATAAAATGCGAAGGCGAAACGGCAGTCCTTTCTTGTGCCGATGGCATGGTGATCAACGTTCTCCAGGCTAACTACGGAAGATTTACGGTATCCGTCTGCAATCCGGAATCTGATCCTGAACTTCAGACGGATTGTGCGAACAGCAAAACTCTTCCGATTTTGAAAGAAAAGTGAGTTTTTTTTGCAACTTTTTTTTTCTGATGTTTTTGATTAGGATTTTTTGACGGGATTTTTGATGTTTTTTACGATATTCTGGAGTCTGGGGATGTATGTTTTTTTTTGTTCTGCTGTTCTCGGGGGAATAGAACAGGATCTGCGCTGTTAGCACCTTGTAAATAATCGTCGTCGGCGATGGCAACGTTAGCGGCAACAATTCAAATTTGAGCAGGTGTTGGTTGTTGCCAGCGCGCGCGCGCTCGCGCGCTCGTCTGGCGGCAATTAGTATGGTCAGGGAGTGGGGGGGGGGGCTGTGATGGGATAAGGACCTACAAAATCCATTCAACAGAAAAAGAAAAAAAAGGTAGTATCTGCCGACGAACACTTGCAATGGGTTTTTGGCTTTTTTTAACGATGTTTTGATGTTTGACGAAAAATTATGCACATCCTTGTTTTTTTTTTCTTTCATCTTCTTTTTCTGTTGTATTGGCCGCCGTTATCGTCTGCGTCGAAAATTAATGGTATATACAACCACCGAATCAAGGAATGAAATGACCAGTGCCATCAATTTCATCTGTCTTCGCGCAATCATGTTTTTTTTATGGGCACATTTTTTTTGAGACTTAGACTTTCGCTTTTTTTTGATCGAATTGAAGACTCGCCGTGTATGTATGTATTTACAACGTGAGCAGGCAGGCAGGGAAAAAAAAGTGTAAATTACAGGGTTGAACCGAAGCGAATTACATTCAAATTGGCGGATGTGGATGTTCGGCGGCAAAGACTTTTGTGGATGAGAAATTAGGAGTTGGGAGAAATGAAAATAAATGAATCCCTTTTGGGGATCTGCGTTTATTCATGCACGCATGCATTCTTGACCAACATTTTTTTATTATAAAATATATTTTTTTTTCTGCGAGGCGCGAAATCGGGGGGAAAAGAGGGAGGGAGGAAAAATTTATTTAGATTGATGACACCGTTTTTGGAAAGGTCAGTAGTTTTTTTTCCTTTCTCTTCTGTCTGCTGGCACCTTTTTGTGCGTGTCATGTCTTCAAAAAAGCCGTTAAGGACGTAAACGACCACGCCGAGGGTGGTCTGGTTTCTTTTTCTTCTTTTCCTAATCCGGCGACCCGACCACCATATCCACCGCAATTCGGGGGAGGGGGGGGGCGATGATGGCAATGATGATGAGCAGCAACAGCAGGCACAGTGCAAAAAGGAAGGAAACTGGGGTGGTTGCGCAGGCGCGTGTCGGCAAAAGTCAAAGTATGGACCACAAGATTTTTTTCCTGGCCTAGATCGGATCTTTGAGTAGAGGCCAAAGTGAAAAATTTTGAAGCCTGTCAAACTTGCTGGGACACAAAGTTGCGCATGTGCAAAGGGAAAAGGAAACCAAAAATTTTGGGGTTTTGCATTTTAGTGCCATTTTTGGCGTTTTGGCAATTTTGACACCTTTTTTGGAAAATTTTTCAGGCGGAAGAAAAATATTAAGCTGGGTGGTCAGTCAATTAGCTGGGTTGTTTGGGTTTAAACATGTTTCAACGACGACGGTTGGACGAAAAAAGCTTTTATCCATGCATGAGTTTGCCGCTCGCGTTCGCGCGAACGAACGAACGAAGCGTTGTTTTTCATTTTTCAACCAAATCTACAAATTGATGGCACATGGAGGAAAAAATTTGAGCAGGGACAGGCATCTGTATTTATTTGTTTGCGGAAGAACGGAAGAAATAGTAAATATTTTTAAAACCTGTCGGCTTTGAACTGACTGAATTGTGAGAATCCAGGTGACAACACCTGACCTACTTGCCAAGGTTTTTGTTTGTGTACCCAAAACAACAGCAGCAGCATCAGAATCATGAACCTGGTCTACCTGGCTTTGTGTTTGTTTTGGATTGACTCGTGTTACGACAGAAGGAAAGGGGGATCGGTTAATGACCAATTGTGCACCTGACTGAGCTCTGCCTAATGAACTTGGCTATTGTCTCACAGGTGCATCGTCGACGCGTCGTCGAATCGTCCTGGTGTTTTTTTTTTATTAGCCAGTGTCGACGGTGACGATGACGATGATGATCATTAACCGATTAACTAAGTCAAGCTTTCGTGCGCGAGAGGAGATCTGACTCTCGCGGGATTAGGGCGATTGTTGTTGTTGCAGGTAAAAAAGTAAAATAACAAACTTGAAGGAGTTTAAGACAATTAGTGCGCGTAAGAAAGAATCAGATTTCTACGGGAATTTTTAAGCAGTATTAAATACGAAATAATTTTTGGTCTCGACTTACATATAATATTTTTGGGCCAGTTCTGGAGTCCCAAACTGGTCATTAAGACCGATTGAGAGTCAGTCTCGGATTACACGAAACAAGACAATTGCACGATGATGATTGGTGAACAGGTTAAGCAGGGATTAGACGAGGCATTTGATCGCGATTTACCTCGTTTTGCAACGGTAATTACTGGTTTTCAAACTAGCAGGTTGTTTAGTACCCCAAAAAAAATCCAAAAACATGGAAAAAAGTGGAAACCACTGAGTGGGAAAGGTTCGAAAAAAAAGCTCGTTGTACCCGATAATGACTGGGAATGACTTGAACAGCGCTTTGAAGGTTTTTTTTTTGAGTTGAGTACTTCTTTGTTGTCTTTTTTTTTTTCTGAGAATGAGAATGTTGTGTTTTTTCACGGGCCATTGGATACTACACAGTATACTGTAAGATAGTATGTAGTATTTTTTGTGGAAGGGCATCTGTCGCGATTTAATGGGGTTGATAGGGGCTACGGCTACGGCTGTTGGCCTTGGCATGGGGTGTGGGGGAACGGCTAATTGACTTGAGCGCGCGCGCGTATCATTCAGCTGCTGCTGGTGATGTTCATTCATTTTGTATTATTATTATTCGAGTCATTTGTTTTTCGTGATGATGAGCAGAAAAGCAATGAACACCAGATTGTCTGTCGATGGATGGCGCCTTGCATGACTGAGTTGAATGGCATGCGGGAGAGCTTGGTGGTTTGCTTGATTTTTGTTCGTTCCCGGGAAGCAGGAAAACGATCGAGGCAGGATGGCTGGCTGGGAGGACAATGGCAGCCAATAACCAGCCACCCGGGTCATTTGTATCATGCTTCGGCTGGCTGGTCATTAGGAGGTCGTCATCGTTGCCATCGTTGTCAAGCTGGCACAGCACGCAAGCGAATTTTTGTACCGGTTCATGTTCATGCATTTTAGGAGATTTTTTGGAAAGGGGGTCAGTTTAAAAAAAATTTTTAACTCCGGATGAATAAATTAACATACACATGTTAGCATGATGTTTTTTTTTTGCTTTTACCTGGCCAGGTGCTAAAAAAGGTCAGCTGTCAGCCCTGCCAGGATGTGCATGCACGCATGCATGAATGAATGATTTCAGTCGATCGATGGATTAACAGATATTAGCTCTAAGTGGATTAACACACCTGGACCCATTAATGACCTTAATTTTTACAAATTACAAATTTTACTGTTTTTTGACCCATGCTTGCTTGATTTGACGTCCGAACCAAATTTGGGGGTACGGGACAACATTTGGAGTTGTCCGGTACTTGACAGTATAAGTGAGCTTTTGAGTACTGTTTTCGGTACCGGAACGCACCGCAGGACGAAAATGAACTTGCCGGCGAATGAGTCAAGTGGATGGACTTCGGCGAGAGTGGATTCTGTTGATTGCTGTTGTTTACAAAAGTGCAAAACTTTTTTTTTTTTGATTTGTGCCGAGTTGAGGAACTCGGGCCACCCGCTGGGAAAAGTAAGCACTTGGACGAAAAAAAAAAATTTTTTTTTGCCATGGCATTTTTGGGTGAAACAAAAATTTGGGTTTCTGACAAGTTGATGAAAGTTTGTGGGCCGTAAAAGCAGATTTTGCTTTGGGGATGAAATAGGGAATGACACTGATTCATTGCTTGTGGCAGTTTTACGAGAATGACAGTGCGCGGGAAAATGAGGCGCCGACAGCGGGTGATAGAAAATTTAAATGCAAAAGGCACATCCGTCTTTTTTTCCTGGTTTAAGCGCGGGGTGCCAAAGAAGGCATCCTGGCACAAAGCGCTTTTTCCGGTGATCCGCAGCAGCCTGCAGGTGACAGGAAAATTACACACTACCAGATTTACGGAGCGGTGCAAAATTGTCCGTTGACAGGAAGAACCGGAAAAAGAAGTGTTTTGAACTGTTTCCAGAGGGCTCTAACAGCCTGAAGACAGACACAAGACACTTTTCCCCCGGTGCATGCCTCGGGGACCAGTGCGCAAGTCGTCGCGCTGGCAATTAATTTATCTCACTCACAGACAGTGGTGCCAAGCGGAGAGGATGGATGAATGCCAAATTGCAAGGCGGTGGCGAACGGGGTGAGCTAATGGATTACATAAACGGAGGGGCTGCACAATACTTTTTTTTTTTTTTGCTTGAAAATGCCGAACGAAAAGGCTAATTGCTCGACGACTCATCAGTGGTTGTGCGGTGCGGTGTGGTGTGGTGCGCAACCAAATGGACTAAGTATTTAGGAGGCCAATCACGGCACTTTGGGACTTGCGCCTGGGGGTTTGTTTGACGAGGGGTGAGAAAGCAAAAAAAAAAAGTGAAAAAGCATTGATAAAAAAATTTACGTTGTTTGTTGTTCCCAAAATCGGAGAAAAAGCAAAATTTGGAAAACAAAAAGCGACCGAAAAAAATAAAAAATGAATGATTTTTGCCATTTTGGTACATTTTAACAAAAATTTTGACAAAAATTTGGACAACGAAAAATAAAAAAACGCTAATTTAAATTGCAAACCGAAATTAAGTCAGAATTTTTTTTCAAAATCCAAAAAAATAGAAAAAAAAGCTGATTTTTGATTTTTGTTCGTTTTTACAATAAAATTGGCCGAAAATTTTGTCAGATTAACAAAAAAAACGGTAATTTAAATTAGGAAACCGAATCGAAATATAATTTTGTTTTCAAAATCCAAAAAAAAAGAAAAAAATTTTTTTAGATTTTTGTCCATTTTTACGAGAAAGTTTGCCGAAAAAATTGTCCGGTAAACAAAAATGTTATTTTAAACCTAAACCGAATCCAATTGGTTTTTGTTGAATGTTTTTGGAATCAAAGCTTTTCTTCCGCTCTGAAAAAAAATTTACAAAAAAAATGGATTAGAACGTGCGATTTTTCCTGAAAAAACAAAAAAACGGGTAAAAAAAATTTTTAATTTTGTACGTTGATAAAAATCAAAAATTTCTGTCGATTTAGATGCGAAAACAAGCACAGATGCCACATGCCGGTGTCATCCGGATACTTTGGTGATGGGTGCCCAGGCACGTCAAAGTACCTTGAGGTTTACTATTTTTGTACACGAGGTTTGTAATTATCCAAAAATAAAAAAAATATTGTTCTGTGTCTTGGTTGTGAATTTGATTGAATTTTGTGTTGGCGGTGAAAAAAAATTTGTGAAAAAAAATTGAAAATTGAGTGCGTCTGTGAGATTTTGTCCTTGTTTTTTTTCGTTTTTGGTCTTTTTTCTGTTAGCTTTTGTTTTTTATTTTGTTGAATTTTTTCATGTGATGTGTTTGGTTTACGTTGGTACCATTTTTCAGATGCGAAAACTCAACTGCCTGCAACTTTGACGTAACCAGCGAAATCTTCGGCGATTCGTGCCCAGGTGTACCAAAGTACATTGAAGTGCATTTTGGATGCGTTGTTCCACGTGAGTTTTTCGTTGTTTTTTGTTTTGTATTTTTTTGAAAATTTTGGAAATTTATCAAAAAATTTTTGGTTCAAAAATTATTTTTTTGTTGCTTTATTTTTGTTTATTTTTGTATTTTTTTCAAATTTGAATTATTGTCGAAAATTTTGGTTCATTTTTTTTGTTGAATTTTTTTTCGTAACTTTTTTGGTGTTAAATTAGAAAATTTTTTCAAAAATTGATAATTCAAAAAATTTTTTTTCGTTGTATTTTTTTTTTGTTATGTAAATATATTTTTCGTAACTTTGGTATTAAATTTTCCACCATTTTTGGTTAAACTTTTTTTTTTCGGTTTTGTAACTTTTTTCGTCAATTTGTTGCCAAATTTGAAATTTTGTCAAAAATTTATAATTTATTACAAAAAAATTTTTTTAGCGACTACAACAACGACTACAACGACCCCGGCTCCGACCACACCAGCCAGAAACCAGGTGGATTTTGGAGAGAACAGCTCGAAGGAGCGGCTTCCGAAAGAACACGGCCATGGATCGGGAAAGACAATTTCGACTCCGTCGACGACAACGACGACTCCGGCTCCCAAATTCTGTCCTTCGACCTACGCACGACACGTTCGATGGCCGAGGACCCCGGCAGGTGAGCTGGCACGTATCAGATGTCCCGCCGGCACAAAGGGTCACTCGGAATGGCGATGCTCACCCGAAGGCACCTGGCACCCCCCAGCTGGACCAGATTTGTCCGGATGCATCAGTGAATGGACCGAAGCACTCCTGACGACGGTTTTGCGCGAAACAAAATCCCCTGACGTTCAGCTAGCGGCTGTCAAGTCAATTCACTCCCACATTGACGGACAGGCTCTCGTTGGAGGAGATTTGCTGACTGTCCAGCGAATTCTCGAAGCTGTAGCCGAGAATGCAGCTGATATCGCGGATACCGCAACGGCTACCGTCGATACATGGCAGAGAGCTGCGAATCTGACAAATTATTTTGTCAGATCACTAAATGAGATTCTGGGATCCAATCAGGCTCCGGCCTGGGGGGATTTACCCAAACGGCATCTCGTAGCAGCATCACTTCTGGATTCGAGTGAAAAACTCATGGCTGCAATGTTTCCGGTAAATTCACCGGCCCTCGCTTCACCGGCTGAGCCATTTGTCGCGAAGCCCCACGTCCTGGCAGAAGCATCGACGGTCAATGTCTATCCCTACGTTCGATTTCCGGCCAAATTTCCTGGATTGGATTCGGTAGATTTGCCACAGGAAGCGCTCAAAGCCAGTGGATTTCGGGGTTTGTGATTTTTTTTACCTTTTTTTTATTTTTGAAAAATTTAGTCAGAAATAAAATAATTTCAAATACAACATAATTTTAATTTTTTATTCCTAGAACAATTTTAAAAATTGAAAAAATGAATTCAAAATTTTTTTTTGATTATAAAAAATTCTAAAAAATGTGTTTTCTTTAATCGAAAAAAAATTCTAAATTTAAAAAAAAATGATTCAATTTTCATAGTTTTCGCAACAATTTTGTAAATGTTTTTTATTAGAAATCTTTTTTTTCAAAATTGTAAAAAAATGGTAAAAACTTTTTGGAATAAAAAAAAATATGGAAAATACATTTTTACAGTATTTTTTTTTATTAAAAAAATTCGATTGTTTTAAATTTTTTTTTCATTTTTGTAAATAAAAAAAATAATGATAAATGATTTTTTTTTTTAATTTTGTTTTATAAATTTTTTTACGATATTTTTTTGTTTGTAAAAAATTTGTACAACGTAAAAATTTTATTTATAAATTAAAAAAATTTTTACAGTGTCAAAAAATTTTCATATAAAAAGTCGCATTTTATTCATTTTTTAAAATTTTCGATAATTTGTTTATCTATTTCAATTTTGTATTTTTTTTTGTTCTTATAAAAAAATAATTTTTTGCGCATTTCAGACACCGCTCAGGTCATCTATGCAAATTTTGACGGCTTTCAAAAATACCTCGACGGCCCCATGATGGGCCAGGGCGCGAAGCAGGTCGTCTCGAAGATCATCAGCGTCTCACTCGTCCGCCAAGCCCGTCCACAGCAGGTACACCGCCTCACGAAGCCGGTCGTGCTGACTTTCCATACTTCTCCATCGTCAAATCTCACAAATCCCAGATGCGTGTGGTGGGACAGGACCCAGGATGACTGGAGCACGTACGGATGCTCACTTCAGTCCCACAACGCTTCTTTGACTGTCTGCGAGTGCAGTCACCTGACACATTTTGCTGTCATCATGGACGTTCGTGGCATCGAATTGCCATTGTCAGATTTGGTTCTTCTGAGGCTGATTACCTACGCTGGATGCACGCTTTCTATTATTTGTCTTGCAATCGCATTTTTGGCATTTTTATTTGTCAGCGATTCTGCGTGTGATCGTTCGTGGATCCATATGCACCTGTGTCTGTGCCTCCTGATTGCAGAAGCAGTATTTCTGCTTGGAATCCATCGAACAGATAATTCACTTGTCTGCTCGACAGTTGCGGGCCTGCTACAGTACTTTTTCCTTGCAGCATTTGCCTGGATGTTACTCGAAGGATTTCAACTCTACTACCTTCTTGTCCAGGTATTTCCATCAAAAAGACCATCTCGCATGGTATTTTTCGTGGTAGGATACATTCTTCCGGCTATCGTAGTTGGTGCTTCGGTCTACCTCAATCCATCGGGGTACGGTACACCAAATTACTGTTGGCTGACTACAAATGATTATTTTGTACTAACATTTGTTGCTCCCGTGGCCGTGGTCCTGGTCGTGAATGTGGCTTTTCTCTGCATGACCCTATGCATTGTCTGTCGTCATACGAATGTCGGCTACAAGCCATGCAAGCATGACACAAATACGGTACAGACAGTTAGCATGTACCTAAAAGGATCGTTTGCACTGGTTACGGTACTCGGATTGACGTGGACTCTGGGGTTCTTCTGGCTCGATCAGAAGACAACCTGGGTCGCGTATGTCTTTACGGTACTCAACAGCCTTCAGGGTGTATTCATTCTACTGTTTCATGTTGTTTTTAATGACAAGGTGAGTTTTTGGTGAGGGCAAACATTTTTAACAAAAGAAATTTTTCGTTTTTTTGTGTTTATTTAAAAAAAAATTATTTTTTTTCCAAAAAAAAAAATTTGTACAACTTTTTGTTTTTTTACAAAAAAAAATGAATTTTAGAAAAGTTTTGTACAACTTTTTGAATAAAAATTCAACTTTTTGAATTGAAAAAAAATTGCTTAAATTTTTGGATAAAAATTAAAATTTAGGAGTCAAAATTAAAATTTTTGGAAAAAAATTTTAATTTTTGAATTTTAAATTCAAATTTTCGTATTAAAATTCAAAAATTTGAATCAAATTTTAAATTTTTGAATCAAGATTAAAATTTTTGAATACAAAAAAGTTGATTTGAATAAAAACATTTTATCAAAAAATTTTTAATTGTCGAATTTTAAATTTTTTTAATTTAGAAAAAAATTTTTTAATTTTTTTTAGATAAAAAAAAATAAAGTTAATTTGATTTTTAACCAAAAAAATCTAAATTTTGAATTTTAAAAAAATTTGAAAAAAACGTTTTTTTTTAAATTTTATAATATTTAATTAAAAATTTGCAGATGGCATCTGACTATCACCAGTTTCTTCGACGCAACTCCTGGCTGCCAGATTGCATCCGTGAGCCTGCACTGACGTCATCGACGGGCGCAACATCGTCTCCCCAGCGATGTGGAATGTATCCGACTGCTGGATCTACCGTAACATCCGCTGGAAATTGTTCTGATGCTATGGTGAGTTGATTTTTACTTTTTTTTCTTGCATGGAGTTTTTTGGACGAAAAAAATAGAAAAAAAAATTTGGGTCTTGCAACGAAATAATAATTTTTTTTCGTTTCGAGAGTCTTTTGCACACTGTGTACATATATTGTTGTTCATTGGGGTTTTTGTGTCTTGTCACGAAAAATTATTTAGAATGCATTTTGTGCACTCGGGGGAATTTTTTGAAATATGTAGATGCTATTTTGGAAAATAATACAGAGATCACCGCTTGCACCATCCCTGGCACCCCAAAAGCCGAGGAGGCATCACCACCAAGACCACCCACACCCACACACACACTCACATCCATATTCACGGCCTTCTCGCACTTGTTACCAGAATACGGAAGCAGAATGCACACCGCACGGCACTTACACGGCTTACGGTTACGGTTACGGATACGGTGGTTATGGCTATGGCTGTGGCTATGGTTACGGTGGCTATGTGAATCCATATCACTCCGCGAGGCTTCCGAGCTTGATGCAGCAGCAGCAGCAGTCGACGACATCGTACTACGCATGTAGCCCGTACGTAGACCAGCGGGAAAACTACTGTTCACCGGGTTTTGCACAAAATCCTTGCAATGAGGCTGAAGGAGAAGAAAACGAAGAAAAAGGGGATTCTGACGAGTGCGAAGAAATTTTTGAGGCTCTCGCAGCGAAAAAGACCCTTCTCACGCACCATAATCGCACTTCCTGCTGCGTGGCGGAAAATCATGTGAGCTCACATTACACATTTTTCTGGCGTGGTGTTACGGTAGTTGTGGTGGTTGTTGGTGGTGGTTACGGTAATTTGGAGTGTGTGAAATATTTATTTAACAATTTTGTTATTTTTTTTCTTCTTTTTTTTGTCATCTTCCTGAATACTTATTTTTTTGCTCATTTATATGCACACGGTGTTTTTGACATTTTTGTACCTAAAATTCTAGGAAAAAATAATTGTTCCAAATTTGGCCTTTTGAAGCCTCAAAAGTTCACTGATTATTTTTTTGGAGATTTTCTGGAATTAATTTTTTGGTTGACCACTGACATGAATGCACTTTTTTTGCACACTTTTGACCTCTCTAATCTGTCGGATAATTAAAATTTTTTCATTCGGACAGCAAATGTCATGGAAAGTATTTTTAACACGTGCAAATGCCATCGAGGAAGCCTCAAAAAAAAGAGCAAAGGCACAAACATGTTTGGTTCTTTGCTCTTTTTTTTTTGAACGAATGCGTGAAAAACACGTGTGCTTGTTTTTTTGGATTTTTGTTTTACTGTGACTTTTAGAATTTTTTTTGTGTTTACCTTCTCTCTCTCTTTTTTTTTCAGTGTTGTTGTTGGATGGCTTCTGTATTTAAATTTTGTATAGAGAAAATATATTTTTTTTACCATCGTCATAATGTTCTTATTTTTTTTACAGTACCCCGGACAACACTGGACTCTCGAAATGCCACACAAAGCTGCGACCGCTGCTATGATGGCACCAAACTCGGCACGGATTTACAACGCGTCGCTCAACGAGGCAATGGCTGGCGGAGGATATCCGATGCCACTGGTTGTTCAGCGGAATAGTGAAGGTGAGAGATTTTTACGGCACTTTTTTTTTGGTTTTTGATTTAATTTTGTAATTTTTTTTCTAAAAAAATTATCTTTTTTTTATTTTTTTTTGTAAAAATAGAAAAAAATTAGTAAAAATAGAAAAAAAATTGTCTTTTTAAAAAAGAATTTCATTAAAAAAACTTTTTCTCAAATATATTTTTTTACAAATTTTTTTACATTTTTTGGGCGATTTTAAAAAAAAAATTCTTTATTTTTTCAAATTTTCTTTTTACATATTTTTTTTTTATTCTTTTCAAAACAATTTTTGTCCGTTTTTAATTTTCTAAAAATATTTTCGAACGATTGAAAAAAAAATGTTTTTATATAAAATTTTTTTTACAATTTATTTAATTTTTTTTTTAGAATTTTTTTCATTTTTTTTGGACTTTAAAAATTGAAAAAAAAATTTCCAGTAGTTTTTTCTAATTTTCATTTTAACGTAATTTTTTTTTGAAATAATTTTTTGTCCTTTTTTAATTTTTTAAAATTGTTTTCGAACGATTTGAACTATTTTTATGCCTTTTTCATACGATTTGACCTAAAATACATAATTTTTTTCCAGAACCCTACGACTACGCTACGATCCCCTACGACGACATGATCGCCCAGATGGCAGGTCGAATGACGCCGTACTACGCTGCTGGCAACGCGATGCACCACCACCACCACCATGCTCACGTTCCGATCTCGACGGTGCCGAGGCACCCCTTCGACGCAAATCCCGCTCTCTGGCGTCACAGCAGCTACGCGTACGCTCCTGGACTCCAAATGCAGGGCCCCGGCGTTGCTCCGCCCAGCTTCAAGCCCCCAACGCCTCCGCCTTTACTCGCGGCAGCTGCAGCGGCGACCGCAGGTGTCAAGACTTCTCCCGGAATGTCAGATGACTCTGCGTACTCGGATTCTGGCGTTTCGGCTTCTCGGTCGCCAAATAACAACATTGCCGGAAACGGAAATGGTCTCAGTCGTGGTGGAACGATCCTCCTCAGGATGGATCTGACCAAGGATAATCCACTTATCTGGAGGGATGTACCTGAGTGAAACTGACTGCCATATTCGTTTTTTTTGTCTATTCTGTTCATTTTTGACCGGTTAGCGTTGTTGCCCAAAAACCAAACGCTGGCAGGCTTTTTTCCTGCTTTTGCCTTCCTTTTTTTTGTTCTTTCCTCCCTGCCGGATGGATGCGTGTAGTACGACGGACGACTCATGTACGTATGTACCCCCAACGTGAAAGCGGTGTCTTCTGCTGTTGCCATTTAAAAAGCATCAGCGGCTGTTTGAAACTTGTTTGTGTCCTTGTGCGATTATGATTATCATTTTTTTTGTTTGGAAAAAAATTTACTTATGAGTATGTAATTAGTAAATGTTATGATTTTCTTTGAACTTGATGGAACAAGAAAAATGAGAAGACTGTGGAATTTGAGTTACTATGGTTTTAACTTGTGACGTAGATATACCAAGAATATTTATGCGGAAGTTGCAAGTCGAAACCGATTTTTTTGTTACTTCTAGAAAAAAAAAACTTGGAAGAAAAAACATATACGACTAATGATTATGAAATTTGAGCAAAAAGCAATTTTCATTAAATAAAATAATGATTATCAGTGTCAGATTAATTCATCTTACATGGTTAAACGGATTCTAAAAATAGTAAATTATTTATTTGAAAAATTCGAAACAATATGGGGTTTCTACGTCAAAATCCACCAAATTTGTAAAAAATTTTGAAAAGAATATCCATTTTAATTTCGGCATTTTTTGAAATGAAATATATAATTTTTTTATTTTCTGTGTAACAAAAAACTGAACTAACTGATGATTTTTGACGGTTTTTGTGCCACTCTTCTCTCAAAAATAAATATTTACGATAAAAATTAATTTTGGTATCATAAGAGTAAAAAAATGGTTCTTTGCCAAAAATGGAATTTGTTAATTTTTTTCCGCAAAAACCGTAACTTTTTTTATGCAAAAATGCAAAAATAGTTTTTTCATTAAAAAAAATTTTAAAATATCTATAAAATCAAACAAAAATGAAAAAAATTGAAAAAAGGGCCAAAAAAAATTTTGATTTTGCGTTCTTTGAGCGTGATCCCTTATTTTTTTTCATTCATCAGTCCAAAATTCTTTTTTTCAAAAAGATTGGAGATCAAGTAATATTTATAAAATAAAATAAAATCAAATAAAATATTTCGAGAAGAATCCTTGTAAAAAAATGTTGACGGAAGTGATTGACTCGAATTTTTCAAATTTGCACAATTTCCGTTTTCTTTTTTTTTATGGTTTTTGTTGTCCAAATTTATGTACTACGTTTGTTTTCCCGACACGGCACAGACTGATCATTGCCAAAAACAGCTTGGCTTGTTTTCGTGTTGTGTGTTGTGTTTTTTTTTTGACGGATGGGCTGCCAGCATTTCCGCCCTCAGTCAGACGTTTTTGCGTTTTTGCAGCGGCATTTTTTTCTTTCTTTTTTTTCTAAATACAATTTCATTTGCTGGAACCTCGTTTGACAAACATCCGCCCTCTTGACTCGACTCGACCTGATGTGAGTGAGTAAGTGTCCATCCGGATATTATGATTACATCTGTTTACACATTTTTACACTACAGTAACCCAGGTCTTTCATCTCCCCGCCAGCCCCCAGGAAGTTTGCCATGACCCTGTTAGATATTTATTTATTCATTTTGTTGTTTATTTCCCCTTCAACATGTTTTTAGGAAAAAAATACTATTGAATGTTATTCGAATAAAAAAAAATACGCCGTATTTTTTTTTGAAATATTTTTTGCATTGTCTGTTTTCTTGACGAATAGCCCTCCTGCGACCCTTCAATTCCCGTCAGCAGCGGCGGTATCGTGTCGAGATGGCCAGATTGATAGGGCACGAATTTTGCGAAATGATGACCTGCCAAAATTCACGGGTGGGAGGGGGAAGGGATGATTTATCACACTGCTTGCCACCGCCGACGCTGTTTTGGCCCGACAGACAGACAATTCCCACGTGATCCCTAGGGGGGTTAGTTTTGAGCCCGGACATCAGAGAAGATCACGCGGAACAATGCTTTTGTACGTCCTAATAATTTTCTTTTCAAGAAATTTACGCTCTTTGTTTTTTTTTAAACGTATAAATATTTGCTTAGGAATCAAGTTTTCTTTGTCGGCGATGTGCATCACAAAGAAGATCAGGCAGCAAATGTTGTTTTAGTTACGGTAAAAATTTTTTCTCTAAAATAACTTTTTTTTATTTGTATCGTAAATTTTTCAAAAAAAAAAACTGTTTTTGAATTCTGTTTTGGTTTCGGTAAAAAAGTTGACATTTTTTATGTACGTATGTACATAAGCATGGTCCTGACACGAAAACCCCTGTTTAGTCTCGTCACGAAAATTTGAAAACCCGTTAACAAATGTTTTCAATTTTTTGTTTTAGTTACGGTAAAAAATTTTTTACAAAAAAAAGTTTCTTATTTCGTATTTTTTTTCATTTTTTTTACATAAGTCTGGTCTTGCCACGAAAACCCATGTTTGGTCTCGACTCTCAAGACGAAAATTCAAAAACGCGCCAAAACATGTTTTCAAACTTTTTTTTTCTATTGTGTTTTGTATTTTTGTCGTTCATCAATGTCTCAGCCCCTGACGACGTGCTAAAAACTTACAATGTACGTGTACTCCAAAAATCAACACTACACGCGTAGTGGGTGAATGAATGAATGTGCAGGTAAAAGGATGAAACCAGTGGATGGATGTATGGATAAGTGATAGCCAGTCAGACGCGCGCGCGCGCGCGCGCACTTGCTCAGGTTCCATCTCGAAGATGAGAGAGCAACTCGCACGCGTTCGTTCGTTTACCTCCTGCAAAATTACCTTCGTCATTGGTCCTATTTTTCTATTTTTCAAGGGGACGCCCTCTCTTGTTCCATCTTCTTCATCGTGTAGCGTAGCAAAATTGTCAGTTTTTAATTGCATCCGGGAGGTGATTTGACAAATCACCCCCCCCCCCTCCCTCCTCATCGAAAGCTCACAGAGGTGCCAATTGTCGCAGGTGGCACCACGTGGCTTTTGATTTAAACGAGAACTTTTTATTTTTTTACCCTTTCCCCCAATTTTTTTTCATTGTTTTATTGTTGCAACAATTGTCTTTGTTGGGTTTTTTTTGGTCGTCAGATATTATACATACAAATGGTCCTTTGGCAAGGCAAGTGCACTCTGAACCGGATGCATGCTTGACTTTCTCTCATTTTTCCTTTTTTTCCTTTTTCTTCTCCTGATCACGTCTTATTTATTACCAAAATCAGTTCCCCTAAAAAATGACGGAAGCGCTTGCTTTGGAGATAGCGTTGAAACAGCATCCGTGATAACGCTCCCGCAACGACCATAAGCTCCTGGTCCTTAAAATATTTTTTGCACTGCTAGCATTTTGAGTACAGCACAAAATTTAAAAATCAAAAAAAAAATTGCCTAAAAATCAAAAAAAATGTTTTTTTTTCATAAAGCCTATGAACTACATAAAAAACAGCTGTTAGTTGATATTTACGACGCTATAGTGTGTATTAATACTACAAACGTAGTTCAGAGCACACATTACACTCGAGTATACTTATGTGTCGTTATTTTTTGCAAGAAAGCTCAAAATCGAACAAGAACACTTGTAAATGTGTTCTTGGCGGGAGAATGAGATGAATCCAATGTTGACACGTTTTTTGTCACTGATGCCCAAGCAATAGTGTTCCCGGTGAAATAGTTACCTGAAATTTGAGACTTCGAACGCGATAATGTTTGCGTAATACATACATTTCTGCAGAATCTTCCGTGATTTTTTTTTGAATTGAAAATCAACAAAAATAATCACGCAATTTGAATCGCGATGAACAAACAAAAATAAAATGTCGCCGACGACGACGCGTTTTTTTGTTCGCGAGCGAACACAAACAATTTTTCAGAATTGTTCGAAAAAACGAACGAACGCGAACAATTTTGACCTTGTTTGCGAACGAACACAAACGAACATCGAACAAATTATTTTCATAATTTGTGCAAAAATTTGTTTCCCTGAATAAAAAAACGTAAATTTGGTCAGTCCATCTTTCTCGTTTTTGATACAAGTCTTCTTACATTTTTTATTGGCTAAATTTTATGCATGTTATTTACCTTTTTTTTGTTACATTACATTGATTTTGGCACTCTGTTTTTTTTTCCTGGATTTATGTTCGTTTTGTCTGTTCGGAAAATTCAGCTTTGTTCGCGAACGAACGCGAACAAATAAATAAATAAAAAATTTGTTCGCGAACGAACGCGAAAAAATAAGTTTAAGAAAAATTTGTTCGCGAACCGGAAAAATCAAATCCGTTCGCGAACGCACACAAACGAACGAAAACGTTTGCTCAACCCTGCTTTTGACGTTTGGTTAATTTTGCTTTTTGCGAACTTTTTGGTTCCTGTCTGTGTTGATATCACATTTCGTACTATTATAGAAAGTCCATTAACCTATCCTTGAATAAAGTGATGCGTAGCAAGATCGTCATCATCTCATCAGCGACGCACCCTGCACGACCGATCCCTGCTCGCTCCTTCGATAAGACAGGTAAGTAAGTACGTTACCGGACCTGAAGCATGGATGCAACTTTCCGGACACGACTGAAGACTGACTGATAACGGAGGCGGCCTTTGGAGAAAGGAGAAGCATAAATACCCTCAAGCCACCTTGTTTGGCGTCTATTCTCTAGCCCAGAGAAACCATGCAGCAGCAACTCATCGTCCTGCTTGCCGTCCTCGGCCTCGCCGCGGCCGGCGTCTTCAAGACAGAGCTCAAGCACGTCGAATCCAAGAAAATGCGTATGCTCCGTGAGGGTACGTGGCCCGCGTACCTCAAGTACAAGGAGTTCCTCCGTACCGCCCGTATCGGAAGCGAGTTTGCCTCGTTCAGCCACAATGTCAACGACTACGATGACCTCGAGTACCTCGGTAACATCACGATCGGTACCCCCGGCCAGCCCTTCATCGTCGTCCTCGATACCGGTTCGTCCAACCTCTGGATCCCTGATTCCACCTGCGGCAGCGGCAGCAGCGATTGCCCCAGCTACTGCGACAACTCTGTCTTCTGCGAGTTCCTCTGCGACAGCTCGTGCTGCTCGTCCAAGAAGTCTGCCGCGCTTCTGCCCGCTCCGGGTGTCCGTGCTGCGTGTACCGGCAAGAATCTCTTCGACAGCTCCAAGTCATCGACCTACGTCAAGAACGGTCAGTCGTGGAACATCCAGTACGGCTCTGGCTCGGCTTCCGGCTTCCTCGGTGAGGATACCGTTGCCTTCGTCAACTCTGGCAGCAGCGGAGCTCTTACCGTCCCCAAGACAACCTTCGGACAGGCTACGTCGATCGCTAGCGTCTTCGCTCAGGATCCCACCGACGGTATCCTCGGTCTCGCGTTCACCTCGCTTGCCGTCGACAACGTCGTGCCCCCGATCATCAACGCCATCAACCAGGGCCTCCTCGATCAGCCCCTGTTCACCGTCTACCTCCAGGAGAAGGGTGGTGACAACGAGAACGTCGCCGGTGGCGTCTTTACCTACGGAGCCATCGATACCGATCACTGCTCGTCGACCGTCAACTACGTGCCCCTCACGTCTGCTACCTACTACCAATTCAAGCTGTCCTCCATCGCTTCGGGCTCGTACTCATCGTCTTCCGGATGGGATGTCATCTCCGACACCGGTACAAGCTTCATCGGTGGTCCCCAGACCGTTGTTGCCGGTATCGCGAAGGCTGTTGGCGCGACCTATGACTCGAGCACCGAGAGCTACACCGTTAGCTGCTCGTCTACCGTCGGAGATTCTACCCTCGTCATCGGTGGCATCACCTACACCATCCCCGGTGCTCAGCTTCTCGTCAACAACGAAGGCACCTGCTACTTTGCGTACTTCCCCTTCAGCTTCGGCGGCTACGGACCTGCCTGGATTCTGGGCGATCCCTTCATCCGCTCGTACTGCAACGTCTATGACATCGGACAGAAGCGCATCGGTTTCGCTGCCCTTAAGTAAGCTCTGGGTCACCAGCCATAAGGGTTTTCTTGGTTTTATTTGATTAATATTGATAATAAAAATGTACTTCCGTAAATGGAGAGGAGCTTAACTTGGAAAGGGAAAGGAAAAAAGAAAAAAACCAGGATCTGTGATTGTATTTGTAGAAAAAAATAGAAAGTATTTAGATAAGCGCGGTCGCTGGCCGGAACAAAAAGCGCGATCTAGGGTCTTATCAGTTTTCCGGGGACCGTGGAACTGAGACCTGGGAAGTTTCCAGACAATCTGTGTCCGTTGGTTGAATCAAAAACCACGTCAGGATGCACTTTGATCATTGATATCGGCTTACTATGTTGATTGTGTGCTCCCGCAGCGACAACAAAAAATAGGGAAAAAAATTTTAAAAAAAGTTTAAA
The DNA here is from genome assembly GCA_963969345.1 of Turbatrix aceti. Classification (NCBI taxonomy): domain Eukaryota; kingdom Metazoa; phylum Nematoda; class Chromadorea; order Rhabditida; family Panagrolaimidae; genus Turbatrix; species Turbatrix aceti. The sequence continues at coordinate 8,320,631 of OZ017766.1, read as the reverse complement.
AAAAATAAAAAAAAACAGTAAAAAAAATAAAAATAATAATTTTGTAAAAAAATATACATATTTATAAAATTCCGTTTTAGTCAATTTTTGCATTTCTGCAGAAAAAACGAAAAAAAAATATGTGCGGTGCACCCCAAATCTCGCTCCTGCTCTGCTCAAGAGCGAGAAAAAAAAGAGCAAAAAAAATTTAGAATCCTGAAAAAAACAAAAAAATTTAAAAGACACTCTGTGAGCCGATTTAGGACCAAGGTGGGGAGAAAGACACATCATTTTGACACTTTCAAATGTTTTGAGTCAGAGTTGTAGGCCTTTGGGGGAAAGGTCCAAAGCCGCGATATTTTATTTTATAAAATTCGGATTCACGAGATTCGGCTTCAGAAGTGTTTTTCATAAACAATAATGCTCCGTGCTACGTTGGTCATGAAAAATTCTGAAAAAATTAATATAGGGGTTTCTGAGGACGGCGGATCCAATGACTTATTCAGAATTTTTTTTCAGTTACGGTAATTATCGATTTTTTGATATCATACGTTTTCAAACCGCTATCATATTCGGATCTCAAACTTAAGCGGTAATTCGATAAGCCTATCTTCTTCCCCGTTGATTTTTGTATCGGAAAAAGCAAAACACGAAAAAAAATCGCGTGCCCAAGGTCGTCATAAATTTTAATTTATGCTCCAGACTCGACACCGAAGCCCTGCGCGCAACGTGCACGCATGATTTTGCGCTGCTGCACACGCGTATTGACCTTTATTTTTTAGACACATGCCTAACTTATTACAAAAACCGTTTTTGGAACCATTCAATAGGTGTGCCAAGGCGGGAAGGTGTACAGTAGTCTTTTTTCCAAGCTTCACCTGTAAAATGCCTGAGGCTATTAGCCGTGAACATTTTGACAAAAATGACCTATTCTATCTTTTAGAGAATTCAATTCTCTATGGTGTATAAAATTTTCAGATTTTTGCCGTTATTTTTGGATACTGTAGCTTAATTTGCCCAACATGTTCTAAATTTGACTTCAAATAATGAGATTTTTATTTCTTAAAAAAGGGCGTCGGCAGATTAATGTACCGAACCCAAAAATAAAGGTAGAAATCTGAAAATTTCAAACTCCATAGAGAATTGAATTCTCTAAAAGATAGAATAGGTCATTTTTGTCAAAATGTTCACGGCTAATAGCCTCAGGCATTTTACAGGTGAAGCTTGGAAAAAAGACTACTGTACACCTTCCCGCCTTGGCACACCTATTGAATGGTTCCAAAAACGGTTTTTATAATAAGTTAGGCATGTGTCTAAAAAATAAAGGTCAATACGCGTGTGCAGCAGCGCAAAATCATGCGTGCACGTTGCGCGCAGGGCTTCGGTGTCGAGTCTGGAGCATAAATTAAAATTTATGACAACCTTGGGCACGCGATTTTTTTTTGTGTTTTACATTTTCCGATACAAAAAACAACGGGGAAGATGATAGGCATATCGAATTACCGCTTAAGTTTGAGATCCGAATATTATAGCGGTTTGAAAACCTATGATATCACAAAATCGATAATTACCGTAACTGAAAAAAAATTCTGAATATGTCATTGGATCCGCCGTTATCAGAAACCCCTATATTAAATTTTTCAGAATTATTCATGACCAACGTAGCACATGACACTATTTTTTATGAAAAACACTTCTGAAGCCGAATCTCGTGAATCCGAATTTTATAAAATAAAATATCGCGGCTTTGGACCTTTCCCCCCAAGGCCTACAACTCTGACTCAAACCTATTGAAAGTGTCAAAATGATGTGTCCTCGATCCTAAATCGGCTCGCAGAGTGTCTGTTAAAAACCGGAGCAATACAATTTTTTTCAAAAATGTCGGTATAGGAGCTTTTTTTTCAAAAAAGCGGAGTAAACATTGTATTTATCTATTTTTTGACCAAAAAAACCCAGTCCGAATTTAGAAAAAAAAGTATAATACGTAAGCTGCTTACGATATTGTCCACGTATTTAACAACAGTGCAACGTGGCCCACACCTGATAGCTGTAATTTTTTTGATGACCTTGCATATTTTTTTTGTTTTCCGGAACAAATTCTTTTTCTCGAGGGAGCGGATGTTCTCGTACATATATGTCACCTGGGCACACCTGAGAGACTGTCTAACCTAGGCAATGGCATTTACGGTGTTTTGCACTTTTGTTTATGCCGCCTGCGCTTGCTCTTGAAAAATAAATAAATAAATAAAGATACATAGATACAAATCTTTGTGCATCATTTGCATGTGCCTGGAGCGTGAATACTCACTCACACACACACAGATATTTAGTTGGTCATTATTATTTGTAATGTAATACATAATTAAAAAAATATATTTAAATATAAGTATAATACAAACAACGTAAACTAAATTATGTACACCATGCATCTTCGTTTTTTTTCATCTACAGACTAATAATCAAAAACGTTTTGTTGTTCAGTATGACGCAGCATTTTGCAGCAAAACTGTGGCATGCATGATTCACGGCATCCTGGTGGTCTTTGATTTTTTTTTCCCGCTGACAGACAGACAACCCAGTAATTTTTTTTCTTTTTAGTGTATTTCATTTTTCTCGTGGAGAACAAAAAAGTGCAAATTGCAAAGGCAAAGACAAAAGCAAAAGGGATTTATTTATTTTGTATGTAGTAGGATACAAATTCCATTTCATGCAGCGACAAAAAAATATACATATATCATTTGTACGAATGAATGATGTTTGGTGAGAATTTGTGTAATTCTCCTAAACCTGTTTATCAGCCATCAGATTTTTGAGAGCACCGTTGTCTGGAAACGGTCATCCTCCGTACCTGGTTGTCCTTTCCCTTAGGAGAATAACAAATATATTATTTGTGTATTTATCCGAGTAGTGAATTACGATGTCTTGTTATCAATCCAACCGACAGGATGGCAATAATGACGATGACGACGTTCGTATGTGTTCTTCTTCTTCTTCATCCTCTTTTTTTTGACTCCTTCGACTTCTTGTCATGAGTCACCATGACCACACTGTGTCGGTTTTACATACTATTTTCTTTTCTTTTCTTTTTATTCCATTTTTCCGTCAAAATCCAAAAATTTATGATTATGCCTTCTGACGTGAAATCGTGCCTTTCATGCCTTTTTTTAGTCAAACAAAAAAAGTTCTGGGATCATTTCCCACGAATTCGTCTACGCTCGCCTACGCTTACATCAGTGACGTAATATTAGTTGAGTACAACCTGTGACACTAGAAAACAAACCACATTTTTGTGCTTGAGCTACCGTAAGAAATTGAAAATGAACAAACATGCACATGATTTTTTTCTTGCGAATTAATTATTAAAGGTGCAAAATGAAAAATTAATTTCTCAAAATGCGACGTTATGTTGTTTTTAAACTTACTTATTTAGTTTGGCATCATTTGTGATCTCTGGCTTCCATATTTTTTTTATGGAAAATGTCAACAAATCTAAAAATATTTTTTAAATACCATAAAAGTACGAATTTTATTTTTTTTCTTTTATCAATATTTGAGCTTTTAAAAAAATTTTTTTTAATTAAAAAAAAATGTTTGATAGAAATCAAATTTTTGCACAAAACATTTTCAAATTAATCACAGAGAAATTAAAAAAAAATATTTTCAACTAAAAAACTATTTCGCTATTTTCTTCAGATAAAACATTGTTATATTTATTTTTCTTTTATTTAAAAAACATAAAAAAGAAATTATTTTCTAAATTTTTTAAAAGTACAAACTGTTAAAATTATGATAGCTCCCTTCGTCCCCGCAAGACATATATGTATATATTTAGTCGCACGTCCTACGGCCCCCGTCTCTTCTTCGTATGTAGTTGCTGCAAGTCCCAAAAATACGTGTAACCCCTCTCCCGACCGTGACTAACGGGATTTTCACACATTTCCGTCATCATCAGCCTTTGTCTCGCCTAATCAGACAGAATAGCCACTTTTTTATTTGTCTCAAGCACGGTGGTTCATACTCACAGAAAAATTTAAACAAGCAATATGTCGTCGAAAATTTTCCTTTGTGCTAAGCAATTATTTGTTTGACAGCAAGCAATATGAACGTTACAACATGCGTATTGCTTTTTAGTAAGCAATAGTAAGCAAAAAAATTTTGAATTGCTGCAGCTTTTTCTTCTGCGCACCAAGTTGCAGACACTATCGCACGTTGCGCGCAACTAACTGTTCTTTTCTCGACGTCGATTTGGTACAGAATTTTGAAAAATTGTATTTCGTTTCTAAATTGAGTTTTTTATGTGAAATTTTTTTTACAGACAGAACAAAGTGGGTTCTGTAGCATGAAATGTTCAAACTTTCTGGATTCGATCAAAATTATTGAAATCCAAGGAGGTATGGTAGAAAAATTGTAGCACATGAACCAAATGAGCTAGAAATGCAGACAAAAGCAATTCTGAAGCACAACAAAATTTCCTAACTTCCGATTCACAAAAAAGGATACCATGTCAACCTACAAGTTTCTAAAAAATTGAAATTTCCGACAAAATTTGATGTGAAAAATTTCTGATAAGAAACATGAAAACGAAATGGACTCTATCGGCTTCAGCGTTCAATTTCACCTCAGGTCCCAACTTTTCAGAATTTTACATTGAAAACGCGCGTCGTGCTGATTTTTTTTCCGAACCCTACTTTCAAAATTTCTGAGGTCGAAAAACTAAAAAAAGTAGGGTCTAGAAAAAATTATGCACCTGCGCACAGAAGAGAGATAAAATTCTGAAATTTTCAGAGTGGATAAAAAAGATACTGGAGAATTCACTGGTATAACTCATGTTTGGATCAAGTTCCTAAAAAAGTCCTAAAATTATGTATTTCGTGAAAATGTCATTTTTTCTCATAGTTTTTTAATGGTAACAGTAAGAATAAAAATTTTTGCTAGATAGAAAATTTTCTTGTGCGTCTAATGCTTAAAAAACTGGGTTTCTAACTTTATTATTCATTAAGATACGATTTTTCTAGTACACCCTACTCAATTTGTTCAAAAATGACAATTTTGTAAAACGGTAGTATACCCACTAGATAGACAAAATTTCATTTGACCACGTCCTAAAATTTCAGAAACATACGTAATAATTGACCAAAGTTTTTGAATTTTAAAAATAATTAGTTTGATCGAATTGTTCAAAACGCGCACACAGGCGTCACATCTCGTTTTTGCAACTCCCGACGCGAAAATTTGGCAACGCGATCGGACGAGTTCGCAGCCCTAAGACTTGGAATTTTTTCTTGTTTTTTCTTCATTTTGATGACTTTTGCTTCTATTTGTTGTTGTTTCGCTTGCTCTTCGACGTATATTTTGTGCTGCAACTACCCATGGACTACTATGAAGCGGCAGGATGACAGGACAGTGGCTGGCAGCAACCTTGGTGAGTTTGGGGAGGGGGTGGGAAGATTTTTTGGGCTTTCAAATGACATTTTTTTGAAAAAATTCGTTGTATCGTGGCTTGGCCATGCTGCTGTTCTGATTTCGCTTGTTGATAGGTTCTTGAGGTTGGCGTTTGAGTTGGGGAATTACTAGGCTGATGATAGGTTACCGATATTGTCGATCGTCGGCGCTTCAGAACCGCATGCTTTGCCAACTCACGGTAACTCGAAAATTGTAAACACATGTCATTTGTTGGTTGTTAATGAATTTTTTGGTATTACAGCCTTTTTCTGCCTTTTTACACTCATCCTGAGAAACAAACGTGTCAATTTGCGTTTCAGGCTACTTCAATGGTTTTACACACTTCTGTCGTCGACGAGAAACCCATCACGATTCTCTAATCATCCGGCTTAACGTAACCGCCGTCAAAGTGCGTGCCGGTGTTTTTTTGGTGAGTTTTGAACCTTTTGATGACTCCTTTGATGAGTTGTTTTTAGGCTACTTCAAATGTCAACCCATGTATCGCTGTAATAAAAATGGCATCATCCTTACTCCGACGTCGACATAATGTTAGTAATCTGCCGCTTTGTCGACGATGACAACACGCTACCGTCGTCCAGAAAAACGCGTCAAGATCTTTTTGGCCCGCGGGCAAGATGACTGAATCTGCTGTGCCTAACGACAAGTTTTTGGAATTCTTTATTTTTTCTCTTTTTGTTTGTTGTATTCATTGTTTGTTGTAATAATAATAAATACCGTACCTAATACCGTATCGAAGGGGCGTATGGGGCCAAAAAAGCAGCAACGGGAAGGGGGTTCGTCACGCTTTGCCAACGCTTTTCGTGCTGAGACCAACGCAAAACTGGCCGCAACGTGGTTTGCAGAATAGCAATTTATTGCTGTCTAAAAAGCAATGTTATGCAAAACCAACATTGCTTTCCCGAAAGCAACGCGGTTTTAAGGCAGCTAACTTAGCAATATTTTGCTGTCCCGACATCAATTAATTGCTTTTCAGAAAGCAATGACCGAAATTTTTTTTTTGTGAGTACTATTAGAGGGGGGGGGCTTTTTACGGAATGCAGACCATCCCGAGGACTACTATGTACTGCTTGCTGCAGGTCTGCAGCACAATTCGTTCACAGAACCCTCTGTCCAACAACGGACAGGACAGGACATTTTTGACAAAATTAGAGCGTTTGGACGACGGCCGCGGCCGCTGCCGGCACCGTTGATTATTGCAACCCCCCTATTTCTATTTTTTTTTGGTTAACAAAATCACTGTAAACTGCCAGAAACACTCGCGGTTGGTTTTTGCAAAGTGACCATGTCCCAAAAAAAAGTATGTATTATTACCTCTTATAATAGTAGGATGTTTGTGCAAAGACACAATTTTAATTTTACGGTATGTATATTCGATAAAATCCAAATTTTACGCTGTAAACGGTTTGGCGGGCCATTAGGTCCGGAGGCATTCATTTGAAAAAGATAATGCGCGCTTTATCATAATTGTCAAAATTTTGTCATCAAAAATGGCGAAAGCGCGATGGAGGGAGGAGGGGAGAGCGCGCCGCGGCGCAGGGTCAAGTGGGTGAGTGTGAGCGAGCGAGCGAGGAGCGATAGCGCAAGGACGATAGCGATTGCGTAAGACAAAAAAACGATTCTGTTAAATTAATTTTAAAAATGTTGAAAAAAATATTTTTGAATTCCTCGGAAATAGGCAATCATAATGATGGGTCATTTGACGATTAAAAATCAAAAATGAACAAATTTGAATTTTTGGTTTACAAAAAAATAATTTGTGCCAGTAACTGGGGTAGGGGCAAATGTGATATCAATAGCATTGCCATTTTTTGCTGAAGATGAAAAACATTTTTTCAAAATTTTAAAAATTAATTTGAATAATTCAATTTTTTGATCATTCACAAAATGAAATCCATGGTAAGGGGGCGGACCAGACAGCGGGTGCAGAGGCGAACGGCGCACATGCCATCAGTCGAGAGAACCGCAACGGCGGTGACAGTGGGCGATTGGGTGATGGCGAAAGATGGCAAAACAAGTGATTGTTGTTATTAATTTTGATTTATGTATCATAATTTTATGATTTTTGTTGAATTGCTATTTTTCCTAGCCCCCAGTGTTAGTGTTAGTACATATTTTTTGAATATTTTTTTGTGTTTGGTTTTATGCTTTGAAACGGGTCAATAAGCGGTTGCAGCGGGCGAGGATTTATTAGGTGATGGCGAAAGATGCGCGATATTGAAAAGCAACATTATTACTTATATTTTACAAAAGCGTAAAACAAATTACATGGGGCCCCGAAGGGGCCCCCATTATATTTATGTATTCCAATATTTTTAAAGCGGGTCAAAAAACGATTATATGTATTTGATTTGATTTCGATAATATGAAAATCGTCGGTTATTCTAAAAGATAATAACAAAAAATAATTATTTTCTATCGGTAAAATTATGACCGGTAAAAGATAAACGAAAAACGGGCAAAAAGAAAATAAACAACAAAACGATAGACGATCCTTTTCGATTTTACGATCCTTCTGATCCTTCCTTCCTTGATGCCTTTACCTTGCCTTGCCTTGCCTTCCCCTTCCTTCCTTTTCCCTTCCTGGGGCCCCCGTAGGGGGCCCCCCCTTTAGCCTTGTAAATATTATGTAATGACACCCGCCAGGAACTTTGTAAATGCATCAAAAATTTTTTTTCAAAAAAAAACCAAAAAAAAATCGCATATTATTATTTCAAGTTGAATTACTGTAATTACCGTAAAATTTTTGTTGCATGCGGTTCCTTTTTTTTTGCAAAACCAAGTCTAATTGTATGTATCATTTTTTTATGTTCTACGTGACGTCACAGATACTACTACGTTTTTTGTCCTTTTGCCTTTGAATTGTTTTGTTTTGTCTCTCCCGCCTTTTCCGTTAGACGGCCGGGACACGACACCAAGTTTGTGTCATGATCCATGAAATTTTTCTGGTCTGTTTATTTGAGCTGCAAAATTTGTTTTTTTTTTCTATACGATTTTGTGACGATGACAATTTTTATATATATATGTATAATTACAAAACAATATTTTTTCCATTTAATACATTTATGTTTAAAATTTTATACATATATCTTTTATGTGCAATACATATATTTATATAGTTTTTGTGCGTATGTACATAAATTTATTTTATTTATTTATTTCACCATTACTCAGTGGTTTAATTTTTCCCGCTGATCTTTTTGAACTTCAATGGCAACTTTTTTCTCAGTACAAATCCCTACACTTTTTATAAATATACCTGGAAGAAGCAAAGTTTGCCCCTAGCGGCAGTTAAACGACCACCTGAGGGTTGCGTCAATTGGCTATTCTCATAATTGTCCTCTCCGGATGAGGAACGTCATTCAGTCAGTCATTTTTCTGCATACTAAATAAACTGTCGGAGCAAATCTTTTTTATCTTCAAGGAAATATTTACTAAATATTTAGTATCCAATGCAATTTGTGCACCTCGCTAGAAAAAATTAGAGGAGAAGATTTGGCCTCAAATTTTTTTTTTGCATTTTGGTGGAATAATTTAAATGAGTCCACGTTGCTGTATGCTTCATCCTCGATGACCCAGGATGATGCTATGTAATATCATTTGACTAAAGAACGTCTTGGATACTGTAACAATCTTCTGAGAATTTTTTTTTGACTCACCAGGAAATTTTTTTTTTGGCGGTGGCGTATATGTATAATAATTATGATTACATACGATCTAATTTTAAACTTTTTTGCTTCCTGGTTATTTTTCAAAAAAAAAACAAATAAATAATTTTAATTCTAATAAAACGGACAGAAGTCAATTTTGCTTAACAACCGCCGTTGTCGCAAAAAAAATGCACCGTTGTCCGAAAAAAAACTATTTTTTGGGATACTGTAATCCCAAGAATTCCCTTCCCGGCACAAAGCCTCCAATTTCCGGTTGCACCTTTGCTCTTCAAATTTTTTTCCGCGAGTCATCCTTTAAAAAATACATAAAAAATTTTCTGCAACGTTTTTGTTATGTATTTTTTTTTGCAGAAACTTGTTGCATGTATTTATTTATTTTTCCAACGCCAGCCCCCGTGCTCCAGGGTTGGGTTCTGGCAGCGTTACTAAATATTCAGTTCACCAAAGTTCATCAAAGTTTACCTGTGCCAACGGCACATGGAGTCGGCGAACATGCTTGTTTGCGTTTGTTTGCTAAATACTTTTTTGCTTGCTGCTCATCTTTTTGGTTCCCAGAAAACCCAGACATTGCTGGGTACATTCTGCAGTTCGGGTTGTGTTACATACTAAATACATAATATTACACATTTCCTTCGACTGTTGTCGACTGACTGTTGACGGTTCGTTCCGGCGCGGGTGTCAAACAAAATGTGTTGTTTTTTTTCTGTCAATGTTCGCCTAAATAATATTTTTTTTTCCTGTCAACTCTTTTTGCACCCCCTCTCTCCTTCATTTCGGAGGACAGTCGGAACCAGGGATGAGCGAACATCCGTTTTTTTGTTTTCGAACGAACACGAACATTTTGTTAATTTTGTTCGAGAAATCGAACGAACGCGAACATTTTTGTCAGTGTTCGCGAACGAACAACGAACAGATTTTTAGCACAGTTTATACAAAATTTAGTCCAAACTGGGCATAAAAACGTAAACTTCGGTACTATGCGTTTTCACGTTTTTGGTGACAGTTTTCCTACACTTTTTATTTCCGAAGGCAGTTGACACTATTTGTCATTTTTTGGAAAAATAACATCAATTTCAGCACCTTTAAACTGATTTTTCCTAAATTTTTGTTTGTTTTAATTCTTCGGAAAATTTACCTTTGTTCGCGAACGAACTCGAACAAACACGAACGTTTGTCTATTTCTGGTCAGGACCAGTGTTTGCGTTCGTTTGTCAACATATTCGATTTTTCCTGTTTGTGTTCGTTCGCGAACAAATTTTTCTTATATTTATTTGTTCGCGTTCGTTCGCGAACAAGGTCAAAATTGTTCGCGATTGTTCGGTTTTTTGAACAATTCTGAAAAAAATTGTTTGTGTTCGTTTGCGAACAAAAAAAACTGAAAGTTTCCTCAACTCTGGTTAGAACAGGTGCCCCTGGATGCCCCCACCAAAAAACAGGCACAAGTAATTTTTTTTTATTTATTTTAAAACGCCAAACGCAAGTGAATTTTTTATCACTTGCCATTTGCTTTTTGCTCGCTGACAATTTTTTAGGCCTGACAAATTTTTACGATTCCCGGTTTTTGGTCATTTGTTTGTACTTTTTTTTCGTGGGTGACAATTTTCATCCAAAAAATTTAGTTTTTATGGATATTGCTTTTTTTGGTTTTTTTGGCGTAATACGCCTCCAAAGTATGGGATTTAGGCCAAATCCTGGAGTGATGACGGGGGGCAGTGGGAATCGACAATCATTTATTTTTTGGTCAATTTATGTACAATACAAAAAAATTACTTTGCTTATTTATGTCTCGTTAGTCCCCAAAATCGTGGATTTTTGTCAAATCCGCGATTTTTGTGTTTGGTGACTAATTTTTGACGACGTCAAAGATGCACGCGGGAATTCGTAGCATCCTTAAAAATACATATTTAGTAACCAGGTGGACGAGACGCTTCATGAACAATTCATTCGTCCACCAACCAACCAACCAACCAACCAGCCGTGTTGTTGTTGTTGTTGTCATCGCTCACAAAAAAATGATATTCACCGGTAATTGAAATGTCAATCCCAAGTAATGGACATGTCAATCGTTTCATGCAATAATAGACAAGTCCATTCCCTCGGGTTGAATAGATAAAGTCCATTATCCTTGAAAGACAATGTCCATTCCCCAAAGCTTGGCAAAGTGTCATGAATATTCTTTCGCTGCGAATTCGTTCTGCTCTGACCCCATTCCACCCACGCGTTTTGCTACAGTATGCCACTTCTATTTACCAACGATATCATACATATAAACAATAAATTACATTCAAACAGACAAAAAATTACGTTGTCGAGCGAACAGTCACTTGATCTGATTGATTCGACGAGAGAGAAGCTTGAGGACGATTCCGAAGATGTCGATTTCGGCGGCGGCAATAACATTGGCATCCTAAAAAATGAAAATACTTCATGAAAAAAATGGTCTTGAGGTGCATGACATGTGTTTTTCTAACAAGTTGTATAGTAGTGCTTTGGCAACGCATGCAGTTTTGAAACACCATAATCCACAAATCTCTATCCAATCGTCATCAACCTATTCTTCCCAAAACTCAAACGCCAACCTCAAAATACTAACAACACGCAGAATCAAAACCACAACATTGCCAACTGACGACTATACGGTTTTGTTAGAAAAACACATGTCATGCAAACCCCAAACAGTAAATATTACTCGAGCAAAATTCTTACCATGGTTGGAGTCAATCAACAATTCGTCTATGTAGCACAGCCGTTGACGGCGAGCAGAAAATATACGACGGAGGGAAACAACATAGCAGCAAAGCACTTATAAACAAACACAAATGAAAACATGAATGAAAACGATAGGACAAAAATTATTATAATTTTAAGTTCATAATGCGAGAATGCGCAAAAAATCGCGCCGAGAATCACGATAAGAAGAAAAAATGACAAAAGCTCGTTTTCGACTTTTGTCATTTTTTCAAACCCATCGCCACAAACACTTGCAAATTATTTTGCATTTGTTTTTGTTTTTGATTATCAATAAGTCTTTTCAATTTAATGGACATTTTTCATTTAAAACACACATGCAAATTAGTTTGCATCTGTTTTTGTTTTTTCGAGGGTCAAAATCTTTTCAATATAAAAGACATTTTCCATTTCTCAAATTTTGAATTTTGTCTTTTACGGGTAAAAGTTTTTTTCGAGAATTAATGGATTTTGTCCATTGCGGGTAATGAATATCGATACAAATTTTTTAATGGAACATGTCCATTCGAGTCATTTTTTTGTGAGCGTAAATACATAGTTGTTGTGATGGTCACCGGTTGGCCTTCTATGTAGGAGACCGAGACTACATATAATGTATATTTATAATATACAAACTTTGCAACTTTGCTTACTTTTGGTGCCATTTGCGTGTGTGTACAATGTTTCATACTTTTTTACGAATGACCACAAATCTCGTTGTTCAAATGTTATTCATTGAGCCAAAAAATATCTGTTGTGGGGGACGTTTTTGGTTGTTGGCTGATTTTTGGTCTCTACAGGAAGTTGAACCAAATGCCAACAATTTTCGACGGCATTTGGTCCTCAACTAAATACTTTTATAATTTGAAAGCCAAGCACGTTTTCAAATTATATTTTTTTTGCCGCATTGAAAATTTTTAATTACACATCTTTTGTTTTTGTTTTTGTTTCAAATCGAAATTGTCGGGCAAATTATTATTTTTGACCTTAAAATTGGCACCTTCAGCAACTTTTTGGCGCTGAACTAAATACTTATAATATTTTTTTTTCCAATGGCATTTTTCGGTCAAGTTTCTACAGTATACCATAAATACATGTTTTTTTTTGACATGTCAGTGATATGTATTAATATCGTAATAATCTATTTTTTGACCAAAAAAACCCAGTCCGAATTTAGAAAAAAAAGTATAATACGTAAGCTGCTTACGATATTGTCCACGTATTTAACAACAGTGCAACGTGGCCCACACCTGATAGCTGTAATTTTTTTGATGACCTTGCATATTTTTTTTGTTTTCCGGAACAAATTCTTTTTCTCGAGGGAGCGGATGTTCTCGTACATATATGTCACCTGGGCACACCTGAGAGACTGTCTAACCTAGGCAATGGCATTTACGGTGTTTTGCACTTTTGTTTATGCCGCCTGCGCTTGCTCTTGAAAAATAAATAAATAAATAAAGATACATAGATACAAATCTTTGTGCATCATTTGCATGTGCCTGGAGCGTGAATACTCACTCACACACACACAGATTTAGTTGGTCATTATTATTTGTAATGTAATACATAATTAAAAAAATATATTTAAATATAAGTATAATACAAACAACGTAAACTAAATTATGTACACCATGCATCTTCGTTTTTTTTCATCTACAGACTAATAATCAAAAACGTTTTGTTGTTCAGTATGACGCAGCATTTTGCAGCAAAACTGTGGCATGCATGATTCACGGCATCCTGGTGGTCTTTGATTTTTTTTTCCCGCTGACAGACAGACAACCCAGTAATTTTTTTTCTTTTTAGTGTATTTCATTTTTCTCGTGGAGAACAAAAAAGTGCAAATTGCAAAGGCAAAGACAAAAGCAAAAGGGATTTATTTATTTTGTATGTAGTAGGATACAAATTCCATTTCATGCAGCGACAAAAAAATATACATATATCATTTGTACGAATGAATGATGTTTGGTGAGAATTTGTGTAATTCTCCTAAACCTGTTTATCAGCCATCAGATTTTTGAGAGCACCGTTGTCTGGAAACGGTCATCCTCCGTACCTGGTTGTCCTTTCCCTTAGGAGAATAACAAATATATTATTTGTGTATTTATCCGAGTAGTGAATTACGATGTCTTGTTATCAATCCAACCGACAGGATGGCAATAATGACGATGACGACGTTCGTATGTGTTCTTCTTCTTCTTCATCCTCTTTTTTTTGACTCCTTCGACTTCTTGTCATGAGTCACCATGACCACACTGTGTCGGTTTTACATACTATTTTCTTTTCTTTTCTTTTTATTCCATTTTTCCGTCAAAATCCAAAAATTTATGATTATGCCTTCTGACGTGAAATCGTGCCTTTCATGCCTTTTTTTAGTCAAACAAAAAAAGTTCTGGGATCATTTCCCACGAATTCGTCTACGCTCGCCTACGCTTACATCAGTGACGTAATATTAGTTGAGTACAACCTGTGACACTAGAAAACAAACCACATTTTTGTGCTTGAGCTACCGTAAGAAATTGAAAATGAACAAACATGCACATGATTTTTTTCTTGCGAATTAATTATTAAAGGTGCAAAATGAAAAATTAATTTCTCAAAATGCGACGTTATGTTGTTTTTAAACTTACTTATTTAGTTTGGCATCATTTGTGATCTCTGGCTTCCATATTTTTTTTATGGAAAATGTCAACAAATCTAAAAATATTTTTTAAATACCATAAAAGTACGAATTTTATTTTTTTTCTTTTATCAATATTTGAGCTTTTAAAAAAATTTTTTTTAATTAAAAAAAAATGTTTGATAGAAATCAAATTTTTGCACAAAACATTTTCAAATTAATCACAGAGAAATTAAAAAAAAATATTTTCAACTAAAAAACTATTTCGCTATTTTCTTCAGATAAAACATTGTTATATTTATTTTTCTTTTATTTAAAAAACATAAAAAAGAAATTATTTTCTAAATTTTTTAAAAGTACAAACTGTTAAAATTATGATAGCTCCCTTCGTCCCCGCAAGACATATATGTATATATTTAGTCGCACGTCCTACGGCCCCCGTCTCTTCTTCGTATGTAGTTGCTGCAAGTCCCAAAAATACGTGTAACCCCTCTCCCGACCGTGACTAACGGGATTTTCACACATTTCCGTCATCATCAGCCTTTGTCTCGCCTAATCAGACAGAATAGCCACTTTTTTATTTGTCTCAAGCACGGTGGTTCATACTCACAGAAAAATTTAAACAAGCAATATGTCGTCGAAAATTTTCCTTTGTGCTAAGCAATTATTTGTTTGACAGCAAGCAATATGAACGTTACAACATGCGTATTGCTTTTTAGTAAGCAATAGTAAGCAAAAAAATTTTGAATTGCTGCAGCTTTTTCTTCTGCGCACCAAGTTGCAGACACTATCGCACGTTGCGCGCAACTAACTGTTCTTTTCTCGACGTCGATTTGGTACAGAATTTTGAAAAATTGTATTTCGTTTCTAAATTGAGTTTTTTATGTGAAATTTTTTTTACAGACAGAACAAAGTGGGTTCTGTAGCATGAAATGTTCAAACTTTCTGGATTCGATCAAAATTATTGAAATCCAAGGAGGTATGGTAGAAAAATTGTAGCACATGAACCAAATGAGCTAGAAATGCAGACAAAAGCAATTCTGAAGCACAACAAAATTTCCTAACTTCCGATTCACAAAAAAGGATACCATGTCAACCTACAAGTTTCTAAAAAATTGAAATTTCCGACAAAATTTGATGTGAAAAATTTCTGATAAGAAACATGAAAACGAAATGGACTCTATCGGCTTCAGCGTTCAATTTCACCTCAGGTCCCAACTTTTCAGAATTTTACATTGAAAACGCGCGTCGTGCTGATTTTTTTTCCGAACCCTACTTTCAAAATTTCTGAGGTCGAAAAACTAAAAAAAGTAGGGTCTAGAAAAAATTATGCACCTGCGCACAGAAGAGAGATAAAATTCTGAAATTTTCAGAGTGGATAAAAAAGATACTGGAGAATTCACTGGTATAACTCATGTTTGGATCAAGTTCCTAAAAAAGTCCTAAAATTATGTATTTCGTGAAAATGTCATTTTTTCTCATAGTTTTTTAATGGTAACAGTAAGAATAAAAATTTTTGCTAGATAGAAAATTTTCTTGTGCGTCTAATGCTTAAAAAACTGGGTTTCTAACTTTATTATTCATTAAGATACGATTTTTCTAGTACACCCTACTCAATTTGTTCAAAAATGACAATTTTGTAAAACGGTAGTATACCCACTAGATAGACAAAATTTCATTTGACCACGTCCTAAAATTTCAGAAACATACGTAATAATTGACCAAAGTTTTTGAATTTTAAAAATAATTAGTTTGATCGAATTGTTCAAAACGCGCACACAGGCGTCACATCTCGTTTTTGCAACTCCCGACGCGAAAATTTGGCAACGCGATCGGACGAGTTCGCAGCCCTAAGACTTGGAATTTTTTCTTGTTTTTTCTTCATTTTGATGACTTTTGCTTCTATTTGTTGTTGTTTCGCTTGCTCTTCGACGTATATTTTGTGCTGCAACTACCCATGGACTACTATGAAGCGGCAGGATGACAGGACAGTGGCTGGCAGCAACCTTGGTGAGTTTGGGGAGGGGGTGGGAAGATTTTTTGGGCTTTCAAATGACATTTTTTTGAAAAAATTCGTTGTATCGTGGCTTGGCCATGCTGCTGTTCTGATTTCGCTTGTTGATAGGTTCTTGAGGTTGGCGTTTGAGTTGGGGAATTACTAGGCTGATGATAGGTTACCGATATTGTCGATCGTCGGCGCTTCAGAACCGCATGCTTTGCCAACTCACGGTAACTCGAAAATTGTAAACACATGTCATTTGTTGGTTGTTAATGAATTTTTTGGTATTACAGCCTTTTTCTGCCTTTTTACACTCATCCTGAGAAACAAACGTGTCAATTTGCGTTTCAGGCTACTTCAATGGTTTTACACACTTCTGTCGTCGACGAGAAACCCATCACGATTCTCTAATCATCCGGCTTAACGTAACCGCCGTCAAAGTGCGTGCCGGTGTTTTTTTGGTGAGTTTTGAACCTTTTGATGACTCCTTTGATGAGTTGTTTTTAGGCTACTTCAAATGTCAACCCATGTATCGCTGTAATAAAAATGGCATCATCCTTACTCCGACGTCGACATAATGTTAGTAATCTGCCGCTTTGTCGACGATGACAACACGCTACCGTCGTCCAGAAAAACGCGTCAAGATCTTTTTGGCCCGCGGGCAAGATGACTGAATCTGCTGTGCCTAACGACAAGTTTTTGGAATTCTTTATTTTTTCTCTTTTTGTTTGTTGTATTCATTGTTTGTTGTAATAATAATAAATACCGTACCTAATACCGTATCGAAGGGGCGTATGGGGCCAAAAAAGCAGCAACGGGAAGGGGGTTCGTCACGCTTTGCCAACGCTTTTCGTGCTGAGACCAACGCAAAACTGGCCGCAACGTGGTTTGCAGAATAGCAATTTATTGCTGTCTAAAAAGCAATGTTATGCAAAACCAACATTGCTTTCCCGAAAGCAACGCGGTTTTAAGGCAGCTAACTTAGCAATATTTTGCTGTCCCGACATCAATTAATTGCTTTTCAGAAAGCAATGACCGAAATTTTTTTTTTGTGAGTACTATTAGAGGGGGGGGCTTTTTACGGAATGCAGACCATCCCGAGGACTACTATGTACTGCTTGCTGCAGGTCTGCAGCACAATTCGTTCACAGAACCCTCTGTCCAACAACGGACAGGACAGGACATTTTTGACAAAATTAGAGCGTTTGGACGACGGCCGCGGCCGCTGCCGGCACCGTTGATTATTGCAACCCCCCTATTTCTATTTTTTTTTGGTTAACAAAATCACTGTAAACTGCCAGAAACACTCGCGGTTGGTTTTTGCAAAGTGACCATGTCCCAAAAAAAAGTATGTATTATAAATATTATGTAATGACACCCGCCAGGAACTTTGTAAATGCATCAAAAATTTTTTTTCAAAAAAAAACCAAAAAAAAATCGCATATTATTATTTCAAGTTGAATTACTGTAATTACCGTAAAATTTTTGTTGCATGCGGTTCCTTTTTTTTTGCAAAACCAAGTCTAATTGTATGTATCATTTTTTTATGTTCTACGTGACGTCACAGATACTACTACGTTTTTTGTCCTTTTGCCTTTGAATTGTTTTGTTTTGTCTCTCCCGCCTTTTCCGTTAGACGGCCGGGACACGACACCAAGTTTGTGTCATGATCCATGAAATTTTTCTGGTCTGTTTATTTGAGCTGCAAAATTTGTTTTTTTTTTCTATACGATTTTGTGACGATGACAATTTTTATATATATATGTATAATTACAAAACAATATTTTTTCCATTTAATACATTTATGTTTAAAATTTTATACATATATCTTTTATGTGCAATACATATATTTATATAGTTTTTGTGCGTATGTACATAAATTTATTTTATTTATTTATTTCACCATTACTCAGTGGTTTAATTTTTCCCGCTGATCTTTTTGAACTTCAATGGCAACTTTTTTCTCAGTACAAATCCCTACACTTTTTATAAATATACCTGGAAGAAGCAAAGTTTGCCCCTAGCGGCAGTTAAACGACCACCTGAGGGTTGCGTCAATTGGCTATTCTCATAATTGTCCTCTCCGGATGAGGAACGTCATTCAGTCAGTCATTTTTCTGCATACTAAATAAACTGTCGGAGCAAATCTTTTTTATCTTCAAGGAAATATTTACTAAATATTTAGTATCCAATGCAATTTGTGCACCTCGCTAGAAAAAATTAGAGGAGAAGATTTGGCCTCAAATTTTTTTTTTGCATTTTGGTGGAATAATTTAAATGAGTCCACGTTGCTGTATGCTTCATCCTCGATGACCCAGGATGATGCTATGTAATATCATTTGACTAAAGAACGTCTTGGATACTGTAACAATCTTCTGAGAATTTTTTTTTGACTCACCAGGAAATTTTTTTTTTGGCGGTGGCGTATATGTATAATAATTATGATTACATACGATCTAATTTTAAACTTTTTTGCTTCCTGGTTATTTTTCAAAAAAAAAACAAATAAATAATTTTAATTCTAATAAAACGGACAGAAGTCAATTTTGCTTAACAACCGCCGTTGTCGCAAAAAAAATGCACCGTTGTCCGAAAAAAAACTATTTTTTGGGATACTGTAATCCCAAGAATTCCCTTCCCGGCACAAAGCCTCCAATTTCCGGTTGCACCTTTGCTCTTCAAATTTTTTTCCGCGAGTCATCCTTTAAAAAATACATAAAAAATTTTCTGCAACGTTTTTGTTATGTATTTTTTTTTGCAGAAACTTGTTGCATGTATTTATTTATTTTTCCAACGCCAGCCCCCGTGCTCCAGGGTTGGGTTCTGGCAGCGTTACTAAATATTCAGTTCACCAAAGTTCATCAAAGTTTACCTGTGCCAACGGCACATGGAGTCGGCGAACATGCTTGTTTGCGTTTGTTTGCTAAATACTTTTTTGCTTGCTGCTCATCTTTTTGGTTCCCAGAAAACCCAGACATTGCTGGGTACATTCTGCAGTTCGGGTTGTGTTACATACTAAATACATAATATTACACATTTCCTTCGACTGTTGTCGACTGACTGTTGACGGTTCGTTCCGGCGCGGGTGTCAAACAAAATGTGTTGTTTTTTTTCTGTCAATGTTCGCCTAAATAATATTTTTTTTTCCTGTCAACTCTTTTTGCACCCCCTCTCTCCTTCATTTCGGAGGACAGTCGGAACCAGGGATGAGCGAACATCCGTTTTTTTGTTTTCGAACGAACACGAACATTTTGTTAATTTTGTTCGAGAAATCGAACGAACGCGAACATTTTTGTCAGTGTTCGCGAACGAACAACGAACAGATTTTTAGCACAGTTTATACAAAATTTAGTCCAAACTGGGCATAAAAACGTAAACTTCGGTACTATGCGTTTTCACGTTTTTGGTGACAGTTTTCCTACACTTTTTATTTCCGAAGGCAGTTGACACTATTTGTCATTTTTTGGAAAAATAACATCAATTTCAGCACCTTTAAACTGATTTTTCCTAAATTTTTGTTTGTTTTAATTCTTCGGAAAATTTACCTTTGTTCGCGAACGAACTCGAACAAACACGAACGTTTGTCTATTTCTGGTCAGGACCAGTGTTTGCGTTCGTTTGTCAACATATTCGATTTTTCCTGTTTGTGTTCGTTCGCGAACAAATTTTTCTTATATTTATTTGTTCGCGTTCGTTCGCGAACAAGGTCAAAATTGTTCGCGATTGTTCGGTTTTTTGAACAATTCTGAAAAAAATTGTTTGTGTTCGTTTGCGAACAAAAAAAACTGAAAGTTTCCTCAACTCTGGTTAGAACAGGTGCCCCTGGATGCCCCCACCAAAAAACAGGCACAAGTAATTTTTTTTTATTTATTTTAAAACGCCAAACGCAAGTGAATTTTTTATCACTTGCCATTTGCTTTTTGCTCGCTGACAATTTTTTAGGCCTGACAAATTTTTACGATTCCCGGTTTTTGGTCATTTGTTTGTACTTTTTTTTCGTGGGTGACAATTTTCATCCAAAAAATTTAGTTTTTATGGATATTGCTTTTTTTGGTTTTTTTGGCGTAATACGCCTCCAAAGTATGGGATTTAGGCCAAATCCTGGAGTGATGACGGGGGGCAGTGGGAATCGACAATCATTTATTTTTTGGTCAATTTATGTACAATACAAAAAAATTACTTTGCTTATTTATGTCTCGTTAGTCCCCAAAATCGTGGATTTTTGTCAAATCCGCGATTTTTGTGTTTGGTGACTAATTTTTGACGACGTCAAAGATGCACGCGGGAATTCGTAGCATCCTTAAAAATACATATTTAGTAACCAGGTGGACGAGACGCTTCATGAACAATTCATTCGTCCACCAACCAACCAACCAACCAACCAGCCGTGTTGTTGTTGTTGTTGTCATCGCTCACAAAAAAATGATATTCACCGGTAATTGAAATGTCAATCCCAAGTAATGGACATGTCAATCGTTTCATGCAATAATAGACAAGTCCATTCCCTCGGGTTGAATAGATAAAGTCCATTATCCTTGAAAGACAATGTCCATTCCCCAAAGCTTGGCAAAGTGTCATGAATATTCTTTCGCTGCGAATTCGTTCTGCTCTGACCCCATTCCACCCACGCGTTTTGCTACAGTATGCCACTTCTATTTACCAACGATATCATACATATAAACAATAAATTACATTCAAACAGACAAAAAATTACGTTGTCGAGCGAACAGTCACTTGATCTGATTGATTCGACGAGAGAGAAGCTTGAGGACGATTCCGAAGATGTCGATTTCGGCGGCGGCAATAACATTGGCATCCTAAAAAATGAAAATACTTCATGAAAAAAATGGTCTTGAGGTGCATGACATGTGTTTTTCTAACAAGTTGTATAGTAGTGCTTTGGCAACGCATGCAGTTTTGAAACACCATAATCCACAAATCTCTATCCAATCGTCATCAACCTATTCTTCCCAAAACTCAAACGCCAACCTCAAAATACTAACAACACGCAGAATCAAAACCACAACATTGCCAACTGACGACTATACGGTTTTGTTAGAAAAACACATGTCATGCAAACCCCAAACAGTAAATATTACTCGAGCAAAATTCTTACCATGGTTGGAGTCAATCAACAATTCGTCTATGTAGCACAGCCGTTGACGGCGAGCAGAAAATATACGACGGAGGGAAACAACATAGCAGCAAAGCACTTATAAACAAACACAAATGAAAACATGAATGAAAACGATAGGACAAAAATTATTATAATTTTAAGTTCATAATGCGAGAATGCGCAAAAAATCGCGCCGAGAATCACGATAAGAAGAAAAAATGACAAAAGCTCGTTTTCGACTTTTGTCATTTTTTCAAACCCATCGCCACAAACACTTGCAAATTATTTTGCATTTGTTTTTGTTTTTGATTATCAATAAGTCTTTTCAATTTAATGGACATTTTTCATTTAAAACACACATGCAAATTAGTTTGCATCTGTTTTTGTTTTTTCGAGGGTCAAAATCTTTTCAATATAAAAGACATTTTCCATTTCTCAAATTTTGAATTTTGTCTTTTACGGGTAAAAGTTTTTTTCGAGAATTAATGGATTTTGTCCATTGCGGGTAATGAATATCGATACAAATTTTTTAATGGAACATGTCCATTCGAGTCATTTTTTTGTGAGCGTAAATACATAGTTGTTGTGATGGTCACCGGTTGGCCTTCTATGTAGGAGACCGAGACTACATATAATGTATATTTATAATATACAAACTTTGCAACTTTGCTTACTTTTGGTGCCATTTGCGTGTGTGTACAATGTTTCATACTTTTTTACGAATGACCACAAATCTCGTTGTTCAAATGTTATTCATTGAGCCAAAAAATATCTGTTGTGGGGGACGTTTTTGGTTGTTGGCTGATTTTTGGTCTCTACAGGAAGTTGAACCAAATGCCAACAATTTTCGACGGCATTTGGTCCTCAACTAAATACTTTTATAATTTGAAAGCCAAGCACGTTTTCAAATTATATTTTTTTTGCCGCATTGAAAATTTTTAATTACACATCTTTTGTTTTTGTTTTTGTTTCAAATCGAAATTGTCGGGCAAATTATTATTTTTGACCTTAAAATTGGCACCTTCAGCAACTTTTTGGCGCTGAACTAAATACTTATAATATTTTTTTTTCCAATGGCATTTTTCGGTCAAGTTTCTACAGTATACCATAAATACATGTTTTTTTTTGACATGTCAGTGATATGTATTAATATCGTAATAATCTATTTTTTGACCAAAAAAACCCAGTCCGAATTTAGAAAAAAAAGTATAATACGTAAGCTGCTTACGATATTGTCCACGTATTTAACAACAGTGCAACGTGGCCCACACCTGATAGCTGTAATTTTTTTGATGACCTTGCATATTTTTTTTGTTTTCCGGAACAAATTCTTTTTCTCGAGGGAGCGGATGTTCTCGTACATATATGTCACCTGGGCACACCTGAGAGACTGTCTAACCTAGGCAATGGCATTTACGGTGTTTTGCACTTTTGTTTATGCCGCCTGCGCTTGCTCTTGAAAAATAAATAAATAAATAAAGATACATAGATACAAATCTTTGTGCATCATTTGCATGTGCCTGGAGCGTGAATACTCACTCACACACACACAGATTTAGTTGGTCATTATTATTTGTAATGTAATACATAATTAAAAAAATATATTTAAATATAAGTATAATACAAACAACGTAAACTAAATTATGTACACCATGCATCTTCGTTTTTTTTCATCTACAGACTAATAATCAAAAACGTTTTGTTGTTCAGTATGA
>OZ017766.1:8075179-8297144 GCA_963969345.1 Turbatrix aceti | reverse complement strand
GTAAATACATAGTTGTTGTGATGGTCACCGGTTGGCCTTCTATGTAGGAGACCGAGACTACATATAATGTATATTTATAATATACAAACTTTGCAACTTTGCTTACTTTTGGTGCCATTTGCGTGTGTGTACAATGTTTCATACTTTTTTACGAATGACCACAAATCTCGTTGTTCAAATGTTATTCATTGAGCCAAAAAATATCTGTTGTGGGGGACGTTTTTGGTTGTTGGCTGATTTTTGGTCTCTACAGGAAGTTGAACCAAATGCCAACAATTTTCGACGGCATTTGGTCCTCAACTAAATACTTTTATAATTTGAAAGCCAAGCACGTTTTCAAATTATATTTTTTTGCCGCATTGAAAATTTTTAATTACACATCTTTTGTTTTTGTTTTTGTTTCAAATCGAAATTGTCGGGCAAATTATTATTTTTGACCTTAAAATTGGCACCTTCAGCAACTTTTTGGCGCTGAACTAAATACTTATAATATTTTTTTTTCCAATGGCATTTTTCGGTCAAGTTTCTACAGTATACCATAAATACATGTTTTTTTTTGACATGTCAGTGATATGTATTAATATCGTAATAATGTTCTTTTTAATTTTTGAGCACCCGTGATGGAATGAATACATACATGTACATTTTCATGCATGCCATTCGACGAATTCTGTATATGCCGTTTTGTGTTTTTTTTTCCTTTTCCTTTTCGTCACGTCGCAATCATCATAACCCCCGGGATACATATTTATAAGCGATAGCCCATCCGGGTAACTTGTCACTGCATGCGTAATAATTTCTGTTCGTTCCCGCGTCGGGCAAAAAAAGAAAATGTGCCGACGAGCGAGCAATCCCCTCCGGTCAAAACTACTTTGTTATAGGCGGTGACTAGCCGGGGCATCTCCTGTCTGTCTCTTAAGAAAACTAACCGGGGCTCCTCGCTGGGAGGAGATTGCACTGGCTGGCGAGGCGAGAATGGCACTACGCGGGGAAGAAGAAGCTCTTCTCCCTCTCCGCATGGTTTGTGTTCTTTGTGCCATGGGCCGGTTGTGCTTTGAATTACGCATTATTTTATACATATATGTATAATATTGTGAAATTACGCATGATTTTATACATATATGTATAATATTATGAAATTACGCATTTTTTATACATACATGTATTATATTATGAAATTACGCATTTTTTATACATATATGTATTAAAACCT
The DNA here is from genome assembly GCA_963969345.1 of Turbatrix aceti. Classification (NCBI taxonomy): domain Eukaryota; kingdom Metazoa; phylum Nematoda; class Chromadorea; order Rhabditida; family Panagrolaimidae; genus Turbatrix; species Turbatrix aceti. The sequence goes on along the minus strand of OZ017766.1, from coordinate 8,295,931 downwards.
ACACATTCGCGAATTTTCAATTTGTATTCCCAGAAAAAAATTTTTTTAATTAAATTATTTTCATTCAGATCTCACTACAGTACCCCTACCTGGCACAAAAGTGGTCACCTGCCATGGCTATGTCTCATCTCCGGTATTGCATATTTCCCGAAAAAAACGGTAGCAACCTAGCCTAAACGCGGCTGCCATCCGAAAAACCAAAATCAAAATCGAATTAGGAACACAACTCACTCACATACATAATCGTTGGTAGTACACATACCAATCATGTGTGATCGGGATGACTCAATTGGACTCTTCAACTTGCTGGACGACGAGCAGACGCGACGCTTTATCGCTGCACTCACAAATTTTTATGGGTTTGTAACCTTTTTTTTTATTGTATTGCGGCGCGGCATTCTACATACTATAATTTATTTTTGGGTTTACGAAGAACGAAAAAAAGCCGAGAGACGGACAAAAATTGTCAAAAGTATGACATACATAAGTACAGAGAACGCCGAAAATTCAATTTGATAACTACACGTTTTGAATAATATTTATTTCTTATGTATTTTCTTTTCAAAAAAAAAGAAAATTGTACGTGTTGATTTCTTCTTGGAATGCCCAGCCAAAAGCATTGAAGGTAACAAAGGAGATGCTGAGGCTTAAGTTTTGAAATTTAAAAAAAAAGTCCACGACGTTCAAAACTCCCGGCATTTTTGAAAAAAAACTAATTTTGACAAAAAACATCACAAATGCAAAAGAAATTCAAAAACCTGCTAAAATAAATTTAAACACGTTTTCAAAATAATTTTCGCATTTTGAAAAGTTCAAAACGTGTTCTTAGAAACTTTGAACCTTGAAATCTTAATTCAATATTTGTAATTTGCTTTCCAGACATTTTTTTGGATTCAGAAAAAAATTTCAACGTTTCAAACATAAAAATATTTTTTTTAGCTTTTTGTCAGTTTTTCAAAATTTTGCTATAAAAAATGTAAAAAATGACAAAAAAGTATTATTTTAGGAAAAAATACCGTAATACTCATGCATTGGAAAACATTTACAAAACGATAGTTGTCTTGTTACATTTTTCATTTTTACATAGAAAAATTATTTATTTACTGTTACCGTTTTTTCTCTGAAAATTTGGTTTATCAATTTTTTTCGTATTCAAAAGTTTTACAATTTTTTTTCATTGTGTCCGGAACACGGCGTCTGTTTATTGTTGTCTACAAGGAAGTCAATGGCATAACTCCATCATTTTTTTGGTCGACGTGCCTTTTGTTATTTATTTTATACAAAAAACTTTTCAAATCTCGGTTTTATGACGTTTAACCCGATCAGACGACGGCCTTTTCTTATTGGAACGTGTTTTTTTCTTTCATTTGCTTTTCTGGATTAAATATAATATGTATAACTGACTTAGTGACCGTAGTAAACCATTTACGGTTTCGGTCATCGTCCAATCCGCTTAAAAAAATACTGCTAGTAGGATTTTACCTTTGTACTCGACGGACGAAACAGAAAAAAAAATGCTATCCGAGATGCATGCGTCAATCTGATGCCGGAGCCGTAGTACATATTTATAATTAAAAAAAACCCCCTAGTATTGTATATGTTATCTCTAATCGGTCAAATTTTAATTTAAAAAAAGTAGCCAGTGAAACAAGCCTAATCTAAGAGGTTTCAGATGAACATTTTTCCTTTTACATACTTTTTTTGCCTCGGACAGGGGAAAAAAAACACACACAAAACACTTTTGACAGTAGATTTTTAATTTCGGTCACTTGAGCGTTGTTTTTTTAAACAATTAAGCCTCAAAAATAGGAGCGTTGGCTGTCATGCAGGCGCCGGCGCAAATTTGGACAAATAGTAACGCAGCAACAAATGTGTACCATTCGACTTGTTTCGAGTCCTTCAGGGCTTTGGCGTGGTCAAAGATAAACAAAATATTCATTTGAGGGGAGGCTGGGAAGAAAAATTTTTATTTTTAGTATCATACCATATTTTACGGTAGAAAAATGAGTGCACCAACTTCCGGAATTAAATTGGATCAAAAAAGAAAAAAAAATGCATAAAAAAGAAAATTTTTTAAAAACTGACAAAAACGTAAAAAAAACGGATTTTTTGATAAAAAACATTTTTTTCGTCACAAATTCACTTTTGAAAAAATTTTTGACAACTTTTTTTCCCGTTTATGAAAGTAACCCAAAAAGTACAGTATACTCTAACACACATTTATAATCTTGTCCTTCAGGTTCTACACAGAACTCCACAAATACGTATGCCTGTTCATCTGCCTGATCGGTATCATCACTAATCTGATCCACATCCTTGTCCTGCAGCAGCCAAGATTACGGCGTTGTTCTGTGAACTGCGTTCTAACTGCCATAGCCATCTGTGACGTCATCACCATGCTCAGTTATACCGTATACCTTGCGAGGTTTCGTTTTCTTCAGGTATGCCTTTTTTTGCAATTATTTATAAAAATTAGGTGTCGAAAATCGACAAAACGTGTCCAAAAAATACATACATCTATTTATACATAAGTAATTTTTAGGTATTATGTATTACATAAAATACATATATGTATTATATGTAATACATATATGTATTATATGTAATACATGTATTATATGTAATACATATATGTATTTTCCGTTTTTTACATTTAAGTTCATGTATTACATATATACATATATGTATTATATGTAATACATATATGTATTATATGTAATGTATATGTATTATATGTAATACATATATATGTATTATATGTAATGTATATGTATTATATGTAATACATATACATATGTATTTTCCAAAAAATATATACATATATGTATATTTTTGTGTTTCAGAACGCCGAAGGATACTCATACGTGTGGATGCTCTACCTCCAGACTCACGTCCTTCTGACCATTGGTCTGCACGCCATCACACTGTACCTCGGAGCTCTCCTGGCCTTTATCAGGTGGCAGGCGCTCAGCGACATCCATAGTAAATGGCTTCTTCCGCGATCGGCATGGTGAGTTGAAACTAAAACTTTTTTTTTTATGCACGTTGCTTATTTATACAGTGCGTTCAGAAAGGATAGGCCCACCCTTAAAATTGAGGTTTTCTGTAAAACGGTGACAGCTACGACCACGGGAGTAAGCTTGTTCGATTCAGCGTGCAAAGTTACCCTAGACTGCCTACCTTTGGAATCAATCCTCGGCAAAATGCGGTCAGAAAAAAATTAATTGTGTTTTTCGACCGTTCAGAAAGGATAGGCCCACTTTCGATTTTATTGGAATTATTTATTTTTTGATACGCCAAATCACCGCAAACGTTGTTGGAGCAACACACATGTTGATTGTGATTAAAATTATTAATAACTGGGACACTAGGCATGCTTCTGATAAAAATTTTGGCCCTCTCAATGCAAATTATACCCCCAACATCAATAATGCCTTCCTGAGAGTCGTTGAGTTCTGCGAACCCACGTCTGTTAGCCCATACAGTACTGCCATGATGCTCCCTTAAATTTCCAACAAGTATCAACACAGGACACTCCATGTTGCTTGTCAGAAAATTTATTTTATTTAAAAAAAGGAAGTTGATGTGGGGGGACCTGGGGTGTTTCGATCCATTTCTTATTCAAAAAATTTTTTTTTGATGCGTTGATGTTGACAAAATTGTTGGAAATAATGATTCCGAACAACGCAGTACAAACCCACGTTAATCTGACGCATCACAAAATTCAGGGCGACTAGTTCGTTGATAGGCCGAAACACAAGTTAGATGTCAAGTTCCGAGTTTCAACTTTTTTGTTAAATTTTAGGATGTGTGTTATGTAAAACAATCAGAAAACGTTCAACCTTGATTGTTTTGATGATTGTATGCGTTAATGGAGATATACGTTTCACTAGAGCAGCGATGACATCATATTAAAGTCTGAAGCAAGTTAGTGTTAATTGTTGCATTTATCAAACCTTCAGCATAGCGTTTGTCAGAGGTCCGATGTACGGAAAATCATAATGAAATGTTTAGTAGCATTATTTCCAACAATTTTGTCAACGTCAACGCATCAAAAAAAATTTTTTTGAATAAGAAATGGATCGAAACACCCCAGGTCCCCCCACATCAACTTCCTTTTTTTAAATAAAATAAATTTTCTGACAAGCAACATGGAGTGTCCTGTGTTGATACTTGTTGGAAATTTAAGGGAGCATCATGGCAGTACTGTATGGGCTAACAGACGTAGGTTCGCGGAACTCACCGACTCTCAGGAAGGCATTATTGATGTTGGGGGTATAATTTGCATTGAGAGGGCCAAAATTTTTATCAGAAGCATGCCTAGTGTCCCAGTTATTAATAATTTTAATCACAATCAACATGTGTGTTGCTCCAACAACGTTTGCGGTGATTTGGCGTATCAAAAAATAAATAATTCCAATAAAATCGAAAGTGGGCCTATCCTTTCTGAACGGTCGAAAAACACAATTAATTTTTTTCTGACCGCATTTTGCCGAGGATTGATTCCAAAAGTAGGCAGTCTAGGGTAACTTTGCACGCTGAATCGAACGAGCCTACTCCCGTGGTCGTAGCTGTCACCGTTTTACAGAAAACCTCAATTTTAAGGGTGGGCCTATCCTTTCTGAACGCACTGTAAATATTTATTTCATAAACGTTTCAAATTATGCGGCGCCTCGCTAAATGCATTTCATTTTCATTCATTTTCGCAGAACGAACCCAAACTGCAGCTCTTGCATCCTAATGGGGTCCTTTCGGGGACAGTATCGTTCCCGTGCCTTTGCTAAGCCGGGGAAACTATTTACGATCTAATTTTTTTTCCCTTACGCGCTAAATTTTTTTAGAAAGCAGAAATGTCAAATTTTGGCATAACCGATTGAAAAAAGCGGCATATTGATACTATTTTTTGAAACGAATTATCAGACTCAGTTTTTTGATGGAAAATCTTTTAAAAAATTTAAAAATCGGGAAATTCTTTTTTTTAAATTCCGAACAAATATTAAAAAAACAGACTTTTCGTTTCGGCACTTTTTTAAAATTAGGAATCCTATTTTTATATTTTTTCTAAAAATTGCCATTTAAAAAATTTCAAAAAATGCTAATTTTGGCACCATTTTTTTTGAATGGCACGTCATCACGGTGTCTTATTCCCCCTTATTTTTGGACAAACTTGCCTGCAACGTGCGCGCGCGCACAGCTTCAGCCTGCTTTGTTTTCCTGTGGGTGAAAATGATAACTTAGTTAGCGTTTTTTTCGCAGGCATTTTTTTCTTTTGTGTTCATCCAATCAACAGATTACAATTTTGCGATGTTGTCTGGAAACGGTCATCCTCCGTACCTGGTTGTCCTTTCCCTTAGGAGAATAACAAATATATTATTTGTGTATTTATCCGAGTAGTGAATTACGATGTCTTGTTATCAATCCAACCGACAGGATGGCAATAATGACGATGACGACGTTCGTATGTGTTCTTCTTCTTCTTCATCCTCTTTTTTTTGACTCCTTCGACTTCTTGTCATGAGTCACCATGACCACACTGTGTCGGTTTTACATACTATTTTCTTTTCTTTTCTTTTTATTCCATTTTTCCGTCAAAATCCAAAAATTTATGATTATGCCTTCTGACGTGAAATCGTGCCTTTCATGCCTTTTTTTAGTCAAACAAAAAAAGTTCTGGGATCATTTCCCACGAATTCGTCTACGCTCGCCTACGCTTACATCAGTGACGTAATATTAGTTGAGTACAACCTGTGACACTAGAAAACAAACCACATTTTTGTGCTTGAGCTACCGTAAGAAATTGAAAATGAACAAACATGCACGTGATTTTTTTCTTGCGAATTAATTATTAAAGGTGCAAAATGAAAAATTAATTTCTCAAAATGCGACGTTATGTTGTTTTTAAACTTACTTATTTAGTTTGGCATCATTTGTGATCTCTGGCTTCCATATTTTTTTTATGGAAAATGTCAACAAATCTAAAAATATTTTTTAAATACCATAAAAGTACGAATTTTATTTTTTTTTCTTTTATCAATATTTGAGCTTTTAAAAAAATTTTTTTTAATTAAAAAAAAATGTTTGATAGAAATCAAATTTTTGCACAAAACATTTTCAAATTAATCACAGAGAAATTAAAAAAAAATATTTTCAACTAAAAAACTATTTCGCTATTTTTTTCAGATAAAACATTGTTATATTTATTTTTCTTTTATTTAAAAAACATAAAAAGAAATTATTTTCTAAATTTTTTAAAAGTACAAACTGTTAAAATTATGATAGCTCCCTTCGTCCCCGCAAGACATATATGTATATATTTAGTCGCACGTCCTACGGCCCCCGTCTCTTCTTCGTATGTAGTTGCTGCAAGTCCCAAAAATACGTGTAACCCCTCTCCCGACCGTGACTAACGGGATTTTCACACATTTCCGTCATCATCAGCCTTTGTCTCGCCTAATCAGACAGAATAGCCACTTTTTTATATGTGTCTCAAGCACGGTGGTTCATACTATTAGAGGGGGGGCATGCCGGGGGGGCTTTTTACGGAATGCAGACCATCCCGAGGACTACTATATGTACTGCTTGCTGCAGGTCTGCAGCACAATTCGTTCACAGAACCCTCTGTCCAACAACGGACAGGACAGGACATTTTTGACAAAATTAGAGCGTTTGGACGACGGCCGCGGCCGCTGCCGGCACCGTTGATTATTGCAACCCCCCCCATTTCTATTTTTTTTTGGTTAACAAAATCACTGTAAACTGCCAGAAACACTCGCGGTTGGTTTTTGCAAAGTGACCATGTGCCAAAAAATAGTATGTATATTATGTAATGACTGACAGCCGCCAGGAACTTTGTAAATGCATCAAAAAAAAAATCGCATATTATTATTTCAAGTTGAATTACTGTAATTACCGTAAAATTTTTGTTGCATGCGGTTCCTTTTTTTTTGCAAAACCAAGTCTAATTGTATGTATCATTTTTTTATGTTCTACGTGACGTCACAGATACTACTACGTTTTTTGTCCTTTTGCCTTTGAATTGTTTTGTTTTGTCTCTCCCGCCTTTTCCGTTAGACGGCCGGGACACGACACCAAGTTTGTGTCATGATCCATGAAATTTTTCTGGTCTGTTTATTTGAGCTGCAAAATTTGTTTTTTTTTTCTATACGATTTTGTGACGATGACAATTTTTATACATATATGTATAATTACAAAACAATATTTTTTCCATTTAATACATTTATGTTTAAAATTTTATACATATATCTTTTATGTGCAATACATATATTTATATAGTTTTTGTGCGTATGTACATAAATATGGTTGATCTTTTTGAACTTCAATGGCAACTTTTTTCCCAGTACAAATCCCTACACTTTTTATAAATATACCTGGAAGAAGCAAAGTTTGCCCCTAGCGGCAGTTAAACGACCACCTGAGGGTTGCGTCAATTGGCTATTCTCATAATTGTCCTCTCCGGATGAGGAACGTCATTCAGTCAGTCATTTTTCTGCATACTAAATAAACTGTCGGAGCAAATCTTTTTTATCTTCAAGGAAATATTTACTAAATATTTAGTATCCAATGCAATTTGTGCACCTCGCTAGAAAAAATTAGAGGAGAAGATTTGGCCTCAAATTTTTTTTTTGCATTTTGGTGGAATAATTTAAATGAGTCCACGTTGCTGTATGCTTCATCCTCGATGACCCAGGATGATGCTATGTAATATCATTTGACTAAAGAACGTCTTGGATACTGTAACAATCTTCTGAGAATTTTTTTTTGACTCACCAGGAAATTTTTTTTTTGGCGGTGGCGTATATGTATAATAATTATGATTACATACGATCTAATTTTAAACTTTTTTGCTTCCTGGTTATTTTTCAAAAAAAAAACAAATAAATAATTTTAATTCTAATAAAACGGACAGAAGTCAATTTTGCTTAACAACCGCCGTTGTCGCAAAAAAAATGCACCGTTGTCCGAAAAAAAACTATTTTTTGGGATACTGTAATCCCAAGAATTCCCTTCCCGGCACAAAGCCTCCAATTTCCGGTTGCACCTTTGCTCTTCAAATTTTTTTCCGCGAGTCATCCTTTAAAAAATACATAAAAAATTTTCTGCAACGTTTTTGTTATGTATTTTTTTTTGCAGAAACTTGTTGCATGTATTTATTTATTTTTCCAACGCCAGCCCCCGTGCTCCAGGGTTGGGTTCTGGCAGCGTTACTAAATATTCAGTTCACCAAAGTTCATCAAAGTTTACCTGTGCCAACGGCACACGGAGTCGGCGAACATGCTTGTTTGCGTTTGTTTGCTAAATACTTTTTTGCTTGCTGCTCATCTTTTTGGTTCCCAGAAAACCCAGACATTGCTGGGTACATTCTGCAGTTCGGGTTGTGTTACATACTAAATACATAATATTACACATTTCCTTCGACTGTTGTCGACTGACTGTTGACGGTTCGTTCCGGCGCGGGTGTCAAACAAAATGTGTTGTTTTTTTTCTGTCAATGTTCGCCTAAATAATATTTTTTTTTCCTGTCAACTCTTTTTGCACCCCCTCTCTCCTTCATTTCGGAGGACAGTCGGAACCAGGGATGAGCGAACATCCGTTTTTTTGTTTTCGAACGAACACGAACATTTTGTTAATTTTGTTCGAGAAATCGAACGAACGCGAACATTTTTGTCAGTGTTCGCGAACGAACAACGAACAGATTTTTAGCACAGTTTATACAAAATTTAGTCCAAACTGGGCATAAAAACGTAAACTTCGGTACTATGCGTTTTCACGTTTTTGGTGACAGTTTTCCTACACTTTTTATTTCCGAAGGCAGTTGACACTATTTGTCATTTTTTGGAAAAATAACATCAATTTCAGCACCTTTAAACTGATTTTTCCTAAATTTTTGTTTGTTTTAATTCTTCGGAAAATTTACCTTTGTTCGCGAACGAACTCGAACAAACACGAACGTTTGTCTATTTCTGGTCAGGACCAGTGTTTGCGTTCGTTTGTCAACATATTCGATTTTTCCTGTTTGTGTTCGTTCGCGAACAAATTTTTCTTATATTTATTTGTTCGCGTTCGTTCGCGAACAAGGTCAAAATTGTTCGCGATTGTTCGGTTTTTTGAACAATTCTGAAAAAAATTGTTTGTGTTCGTTTGCGAACAAAAAAAACTGAAAGTTTCCTCAACTCTGGTTAGAACAGGTGCCCCTGGATGCCCCCACCAAAAAACAGGCACAAGTAATTTTTTTTTATTTATTTTAAAACGCCAAACGCAAGTGAATTTTTTATCACTTGCCATTTGCTTTTTGCTCGCTGACAATTTTTTAGGCCTGACAAATTTTTACGATTCCCGGTTTTTGGTCATTTGTTTGTACTTTTTTTTCGTGGGTGACAATTTTCATCCAAAAAATTTAGTTTTTATGGATATTGCTTTTTTTGGTTTTTTTGGCGTAATACGCCTCCAAAGTATGGGATTTAGGCCAAATCCTGGAGTGATGACGGGGGGCAGTGGGAATCGACAATCATTTATTTTTTGGTCAATTTATGTACAATACAAAAAAATTACTTTGCTTATTTATGTCTCGTTAGTCCCCAAAATCGTGGATTTTTGTCAAATCCGCGATTTTTGTGTTTGGTGACTAATTTTTGACGACGTCAAAGATGCACGCGGGAATTCGTAGCATCCTTAAAAATACATATTTAGTAACCAGGTGGACGAGACGCTTCATGAACAATTCATTCGTCCACCAACCAACCAACCAACCAACCAGCCGTGTTGTTGTTGTTGTTGTCATCGTAAATACATAGTTGTTGTGATGGTCACCGGTTGGCCTTCTATGTAGGAGACCGAGACTACATATAATGTATATTTATAATATACAAACTTTGCAACTTTGCTTACTTTTGGTGCCATTTGCGTGTGTGTACAATGTTTCATACTTTTTTACGAATGACCACAAATCTCGTTGTTCAAATGTTATTCATTGAGCCAAAAAATATCTGTTGTGGGGGACGTTTTTGGTTGTTGGCTGATTTTTGGTCTCTACAGGAAGTTGAACCAAATGCCAACAATTTTCGACGGCATTTGGTCCTCAACTAAATACTTTTATAATTTGAAAGCCAAGCACGTTTTCAAATTATATTTTTTTTGCCGCATTGAAAATTTTTAATTACACATCTTTTGTTTTTGTTTTTGTTTCAAATCGAAATTGTCGGGCAAATTATTATTTTTGACCTTAAAATTGGCACCTTCAGCAACTTTTTGGCGCTGAACTAAATACTTATAATATTTTTTTTTCCAATGGCATTTTTCGGTCAAGTTTCTACAGTATACCATAAATACATGTTTTTTTTTGACATGTCAGTGATATGTATTAATATCGTAATAATGTTCTTTTTAATTTTTGAGCACCCGTGATGGAATGAATACATACATGTACATTTTCATGCATGCCATTCGACGAATTCTGTATATGCCGTTTTGTGTTTTTTTTTCCTTTTCCTTTTCGTCACGTCGCAATCATCATAACCCCCGGGATACATATTTATAAGCGATAGCCCATCCGGGTAACTTGTCACTGCATGCGTAATAATTTCTGTTCGTTCCCGCGTCGGGCAAAAAAAGAAAATGTGCCGACGAGCGAGCAATCCCCTCCGGTCAAAACTACTTTGTTATAGGCGGTGACTAGCCGGGGCATCTCCTGTCTGTCTCTTAAGAAAACTAACCGGGGCTCCTCGCTGGGAGGAGATTGCACTGGCTGGCGAGGCGAGAATGGCACTACGCGGGGAAGAAGAAGCTCTTCTCCCTCTCCGCATGGTTTGTGTTCTTTGTGCCATGGGCCGGTTGTGCTTTGAATTACGCATTATTTTATACATATATGTATAATATTGTGAAATTACGCATGATTTTATACATATATGTATAATATTATGAAATTACGCATTTTTTATACATACATGTATTATATTATGAAATTACGCATTTTTTATACATATATGTATTAAAACCTACACATTCGCGAATTTTCAATTTGTATTCCCAGAAAAAAATTTTTTTAATTAAATTATTTTCATTCAGATCTCACTACAGTACCCCTACCTGGCACAAAAGTGGTCACCTGCCATGGCTATGTCTCATCTCCGGTATTGCATATTTCCCGAAAAAAACGGTAGCAACCTAGCCTAAACGCGGCTGCCATCCGAAAAACCAAAATCAAAATCGAATTAGGAACACAACTCACTCACATACATAATCGTTGGTAGTACACATACCAATCATGTGTGATCGGGATGACTCAATTGGACTCTTCAACTTGCTGGACGACGAGCAGACGCGACGCTTTATCGCTGCACTCACAAATTTTTATGGGTTTGTAACCTTTTTTTTTATTGTATTGCGGCGCGGCATTCTACATACTATAATTTATTTTTGGGTTTACGAAGAACGAAAAAAAGCCGAGAGACGGACAAAAATTGTCAAAAGTATGACATACATAAGTACAGAGAACGCCGAAAATTCAATTTGATAACTACACGTTTTGAATAATATTTATTTCTTATGTATTTTCTTTTCAAAAAAAAAGAAAATTGTACGTGTTGATTTCTTCTTGGAATGCCCAGCCAAAAGCATTGAAGGTAACAAAGGAGATGCTGAGGCTTAAGTTTTGAAATTTAAAAAAAAAGTCCACGACGTTCAAAACTCCCGGCATTTTTGAAAAAAAACTAATTTTGACAAAAAACATCACAAATGCAAAAGAAATTCAAAAACCTGCTAAAATAAATTTAAACACGTTTTCAAAATAATTTTCGCATTTTGAAAAGTTCAAAACGTGTTCTTAGAAACTTTGAACCTTGAAATCTTAATTCAATATTTGTAATTTGCTTTCCAGACATTTTTTTGGATTCAGAAAAAAATTTCAACGTTTCAAACATAAAAATATTTTTTTTAGCTTTTTGTCAGTTTTTCAAAATTTTGCTATAAAAAATGTAAAAAATGACAAAAAAGTATTATTTTAGGAAAAAATACCGTAATACTCATGCATTGGAAAACATTTACAAAACGATAGTTGTCTTGTTACATTTTTCATTTTTACATAGAAAAATTATTTATTTACTGTTACCGTTTTTTCTCTGAAAATTTGGTTTATCAATTTTTTTCGTATTCAAAAGTTTTACAATTTTTTTTCATTGTGTCCGGAACACGGCGTCTGTTTATTGTTGTCTACAAGGAAGTCAATGGCATAACTCCATCATTTTTTTGGTCGACGTGCCTTTTGTTATTTATTTTATACAAAAAACTTTTCAAATCTCGGTTTTATGACGTTTAACCCGATCAGACGACGGCCTTTTCTTATTGGAACGTGTTTTTTTCTTTCATTTGCTTTTCTGGATTAAATATAATATGTATAACTGACTTAGTGACCGTAGTAAACCATTTACGGTTTCGGTCATCGTCCAATCCGCTTAAAAAAATACTGCTAGTAGGATTTTACCTTTGTACTCGACGGACGAAACAGAAAAAAAAATGCTATCCGAGATGCATGCGTCAATCTGATGCCGGAGCCGTAGTACATATTTATAATTAAAAAAAAAACCCTAGTATGTATACGTTATCTCTAATCGGTCAAATTTTAATTTAAAAAAAATAGCCAGTGAAACAAGCCTAATCTAAGAGGTTTCAGATGAACATTTTTCCTTTTACATACTTTTTTTGCCTCGGACAGGGGAAAAAAAACACACACAAAACACTTTTGACAGAAGATTTTTAATTTCGGTCACTTGAGCGTTGTTTTTTTAAACAATTAAGCCTCAAAAATAGGAGCGTTGGCTGTCATGCAGGCGCCGGCGCAAATTTGGACAAATAGTAACGCAGCAACAAATGTGTACCATCCGACTTGTTTCGAGTCCTTCGGGGCTTTGGCGTGGTCAAAGATAAACAAAATATTCATTTGGGGAGAAGCTGGGAAGAAAAATTTTTATTTTTAGTTTCATACCATATTTTACGGTAGAAAAATGAGTGCACCAACTTCCGGAATTAAATTGGATCAAAAAAGAAAAAAAAATGCATAAAAAAGAAAATTTTTTAAAAACTGACAAAAACGTAAAAAAAACGGATTTTTTGATAAAAAACATTTTTTTGCCAAAAATCCACGTTTGAAAAAATTTTTGACAACTTTTTTTCCCTTTCATGAAAGTAACCCAAAAAGTACAGTATACTCTAACACACATTTATTAAATATCTTGTCCTTCAGGTTCTACACAGAACTCCACAAATACGTATGCCTGTTCATCTGCCTGATCGGTATCATCACTAATCTGATCCACATCCTTGTCCTGCAGCAGCCAAGACTACGGCGTTGTTCTGTGAACTGCGTTCTAACTGCCATAGCCATCTGTGACGTCATCACCATGCTCAGTTATACCGTATACCTTGCAAGGTTTCGTTTTCTTCAGGTATGCCTTTTTTTGAAATTATTTATAAAAATTGGGTGTCTAAAATCGACAAAACGTGTCCAAAAAATACATACATCTATTTATACATAAGTAATTTTTAGGTATTATATGTATTACATATAATACATTACATGAAATACATATATGTATTGTATGTACATATATGTATTGTTGCAAGATCCGATTTTATGGGTGAGCCTATCCTTTTGAAACGCACTTGTAATACATGAACTTAAATGTATACATATATACATAAATATATATACATATATGTATGTTATTTTACACGTTATTTACATTTAAGTTCATGTATTACAAGTGCGTTTCAAAAGGATAGGCTCACCCATAAAATCGGATCTTGCAAAAAAATGGTTAAACCTACAATAACGGGAGTAAGCTCATTCGATCCGGCGTGAGAAGTTACTGTAGTTAGGGTACTTGCGATAATTATTTGCAGCTAATTACGGCCTCAGAAAAATAAATTTTACTTTTTGACCGTTTCAAAAGGATAGGCTCACTTTGGATTTTATTAAAAATAATTTATTTTATGCGCGCAAAAAATCCGAACACCAGCTATCTGTAACACATGTGATGTCTTTAATTAGAATATGCCCTAAAATCCCTGTTGCACACACTTTCTTTAGAACGTTTTACGCATTTTGGGAAATAAAATCTCTAACATCAATAATGGTTTCCTGAAAGTCAGTGATTGCCGGGATGAGGCGTCTATTGACACATAGTGCATTGCTGTGATACTTTGGTTAGATTCTGAAAGGTTTGATATTAATTCATCCTATTTACAAATATTTAAAAAATGTTTTCTGATGTTGACTATAAAAAAAATTAAGATTTTATGCAGTTTTTCATCTCCCCTAACCGAGCCAATTTTTTTCTGGAGCATCGACGGGTTTAAAACGATAGTAGGCAACTATGCAGTACTGTTTGACACAACTTGCAGGTCATTCGGTTCTTAACGAAACCCAGACACATAGATTGCCATAGCTCAAAGGTTAGAGTTAGATGTCAAGTTCAAATATTCGAATTTTTTTACGATTGCAGCCATTCATGTCGGGTTTATTGGTAACAAATAATTAATTTTACATTGCAAGCATGTATTAAAGCATTTCCAGACGTATTTCATTTAAAAAACTTGCAATTTTAGCGGTGAAGGCTTTCGGGGTGAGGGTGGCTGAACTTGGCTTTAACAAAATGCCCTGTGTAATGTTTGGCGTGAGCTGCATAAGCCGCATATTGTGTCAAAAAGTTCAGAATAGTTGCCTGCTATCGTGTTATACCCGTCGATGATCCAGAAAAAAATTGGCTCGGTTAGGGGAGATGAAAAACGGCATAAAATCTTAATTTTTTTAATAGTCAACATCAGAAAATATTTTTTAGATATTTGTAAATGGGATGAATTAATATCAAACCTTTCAGAATCTAACAAGGGTATCACAGCAATGCACTATGTGTCAATAGACGCCTCATCCCGGCAATCACTGACTTTCAGGAAACCATTATTGATGTTAGAGGTTTTATTTCCCAAAATGCGTAAAACGTTCTAAAAAAAGTGTGTGCAACAGGGATTTTAGGGCATATTCTAATCAAAGACATCACATGTGTTACAGATAGCTGGTGTTTGGATTTTTAGCGCGCATAAAATAAATTATTTTTAATAAAATCCAATGTGAGCCTATCCTTTTGAAACGGTCAAAAAGTAAAATTTATTTTTCTGACGCCGTAATTAGTTGCAAATAATTATCGCAAGTACCCTAACTACAGTAACTTCTCACGCCGGATCGAATGAGCCTACTCCCGTTATTGTAGGTTTAACCATTTTTTTACAAGATCCGATTTTATGGGTGAGCCTATCCTTTTGAAACGCACTGATATACATATATGTATAAAAGGAATTTACAATACATTGTATTACATGAAATACATATATGTATTATATGTAATACATATATATGTATTATATGTAATGTATATGTATTATATGTAATACATGTATTATATGTAATACATATACATATGTATTTTCCAAAAAATATATACATATATGTATATTTTTGTGTTTCAGAACGCCGAAGGATACTCATACGTGTGGATGCTCTACCTCCAGACCCATGTCCTTCTGACCATTGGTCTGCACGCCATCACACTGTACCTCGGAGCTCTCCTGGCCTTTATCAGGTGGCAGGCGCTCAGCGACATTCATAGTAAATGGCTTCTTCCGCGATCGGCATGGTGAGTTGAAACTAAAACTTTTTTTTTATGCGCGTTGCTTATTTATAAATATTTATTTCATAAACGTTTCAAATTATGCGGAGCCTCGCTAAATGCATTTCATTTTCATTCATTTTCGCAGAACGAACCCAAACTGCAGCTCTTGCATCCTAATGGGGTCCTTTCGGGGACAGTATCGTTCCCGTGCCTTTGCTAAGCCAGAGAAACTATTTACGAGCGAATTTTTTTTCTTCACGCGCTAAATTTTTTTAGAAAGCAGAAATGTCAAATTTTGGCATAACCGATCGAAAAAAATGGCAAATTGATATTTTTTGAAAGGAATTATCAGACTCAGTTTTTTGATGGAAAATCTTTTAAAAAATTTAAAAATCGAGGAATTCTTTTTTTTAAATGCCGAACAAAAATTTAAAAAAAACAGACTTCGTTTCGGCACTTTTTTAAAATTAGGAATCCTATTTTTATATTTTTTCTAAAAATTGTCATTTAAAAAATTTCAAAAAATGCTAATTTTGGCACCATTTTTTTGAATGGCACGTCATAAAAAACACGTTTAGAAAAATTTTGTTCAAACGTGTTTTTTTATTTACTTCGTGCCATTTTGCTTTTTGAGTGCCCGTAATTTTGCCTGGACAGAAAAAAAAATAAAAAAAAATAAGAAGCCGTAAACGCGCATCAAAGTCAGTGCATGCCATCTGTCAAGTGCCAAAAAGCTCTGCGAATGCGTTTGATTTCAGTAAGTGCCCGGGGCTGTGAACTTTGTTGCCTGGGGGCACTAAAAAAGCAAAAAAAAATTTTTACAGATATTAGAAAAAAAAATTTTTATAGGCTGTCATTTGTCGTCTGTTCGTGCGTGGTATCGGTCATCTGCATCCCAACTGCCCTTATTCACCGAATCTACCCCATCGACGGCCCTGGAGCCGCCGTCGATGTCAGCATCGAGGTTCTCTCCAACGGTACTAGCGAAGTCAATGTCCTATCGACAGCGGTTTCGGTGGAAGCCGCTGAACACTACTCGCTGGACATCAACCTCGAGTCATGCCTGCTCTTCAAGGTCAACCTCTGGCTCAACGCTGTCGTGCTCAAGGCCATTCCCTGCGCACTGCTCATGTGGTTCACGATTGCACTCATGACTAAGCTCAGGACGACGGATGAAAAGAGGAACTATCTCTATTCCAAGTCATTCCGGAAGCACATTAAGAAAACTACCGTTCCTGATCGGACGACTTACATTCTCACAATTGTGCTATCAGTTTTTTTGATCACTGAATTGCCACAGGGGCTTTTGGCATTGCTTAACGGTAAGCTCATTTTAAAAAATTTTAAAGTTTTTTGAATTTAAATTTTAATGTTATAATTTTTTAATTAAAATAAAAATTTTTTAAATCATTCAAATTTAAATTTCTAATAAAAATTTCAAATTTAAAAAAAAGTTAAAAAAAATCAAATTCAATTTTAAAATTAAAAGAAAAAAATCAAAAATTTAAAAATTCTAAAAATGTTTCAAATCTGAATTTGAAATTGAAAAAAAATGAAAAATTTTTTGTCTTAAGCAAAATTTCAAATTTTGTAAAAAAAATTGAACTAAAATTTTGAATTATAAAAATGTAAAATAAAAATTTAAATTATAGAAAAAAAAGTTAATAAAATTTTGAATTTTGAATTTTTTTTTATTTTAAATTAAAAAATTTTTTTTTTTAAATTCAAAAATTGTAAAAAAATAAATTGAAATTTCTAATTTATAAAAAAAGATGAAATTTAATAAAAAAATTTTTTTCTAATTTCAGGGATATTCACAACGGATATGAACAGGTACATCTACCGTAACCTCGGCGAACTCCTCGACCTGCTCTCGCTCATCAACTGCAGCGTCGACTTTCTCCTTTACTGCTTCATGAGCAGCCGCTACCGGCAGACTGCCACGACGCTGGTTGTTCGTGTCGAGAGTTGGATTCGAGATCGACGAAAGCGGCGCAGAGCTGCGTATCCGCAGAAACGGTTACCCCATCCCCAGACATGCAAGGTGCCGATAGATACACTCCTTCGAATCACAGCTTCCGAAGAAAACTCGCCTTGTATATAAGAAAAAGTAGTCTCACCTGTTTTATACTAGGATCTCATCTTACAAGTGTATGTAATTACTGTCATTGTAACCCCGGAACCGGTATAATATTTACAAAAAAAACACACACCCGGGATAATGAATTAAAACTGTACAATTAATTGTCAAAAAATAAAAAATAAAAAAAATTAATTGAAAAACTAAAAAAACAACAATTTTCGTGTCAAGAGAATCCCACGCGACGCGCGCTGCGCCGCCTTCGCAACATGCGCGCAGTTTTTAGAACGCGGGAATTTAGTCCGCGCTTTTTTTGAATCGCTTCCTACTCTAACTACCTGACTGTTGGAGTGGTGTTCATTTAGTCATTGTGTTTTTTATAAAACCATGTCTATGTCTGCGGACGACGACGTTGTTGTGTTGCCGGATGAAAATGAAACTACTGCTCAGAAGCAGCAGCAGCAGCTTCCACAACGCAAACGCACCCTCGATTCTTGGCTCACTGGCGGAGGGTCATCCGGATCTCCTCGGCCGCCAGCGGCTAAGAAACCGCCTCCTCTGTCGCCGAAGAAAACCAACGACAATGGCGATTCTACTGCCGTAACGCCTAAAAGAAAGCCTGATTTGTCTTCTGAACAGAGAGTAAGTTACGATTTGTTTTTGATTTACGATAAATATTACTTTTGTTACGATTTTTTTGGTTTAGGATATTACTTTTGTTACGACTTTTTTGGTTATACGATGTTACTTTTGTTACGATTTGTTTTGATTTACTTCAAATACGATATTTTTTGGCTTGATATGTTACTTCATGTAAGATTTTTGTGTCTTGCAGTGTTACTTTCGTTACGATACTTTTGTCTTTCGATGTTACTTCAAATACGATTTTTTGGTTTACTATTACGATACTTTTGTGTTTTTCTCTTTTTCATATCGTAATTTTCATTTTCTGTCAATTTTGGCCTAATTTTCCGCTTTTACGATGTTTTTACTAGTTTTTTCAACTTTTTTAGTCAATCCGGAGCTTTTTCACGATCGGTGCTACGACTACGACTCCCCAGTCCCCCAATCTCTCCTTGCTGAACTCAGACGCCACTCCGGAGTCCTACAAAGACAAACTCATCGCCGCGGCCAAGAAACGGGATGTCGCTGAATTCCGCCGACTTTGTCTGTTCATCCGACGCCGCTTCCAGAAACTGGAAATCTCAGAATTGGGCGAAAGCGCTTTCTTTCGCTTTGCCGTAACCCACGAAGCCGAGGACGAGTCTGACGCTGCTGTTTTCAACCGATGGCTCACGTGCATCCAGGAAAACAGTTTTGAGGACACCGCTTTGGATTCTGAACCCTTGCCTGAACTCCGGCCTGTGATTTCGGGTTCCGACGTCAGTGACGACGACTGGAAGGCATTTGGTGTGTGTTTGGAAATCACGGAATTTATGCACGTTTTTGGTGACGTCATCAAGGTTAATTTGAACTCGATTGGTGCAAAGGACCTGTTGGAAGCCTTTGAGATGGGTCCTGAGGGGTACTACCGTACGACCAGCCGTCTGCTCTACGGTTTTCTGCGTCTCGCACAGATTGTTGAACTTTTTCACGTGAGTTTTATAATACCTAATTTTTCGCATTTCCTTGCTCACAGTCGTTTTTTTTTCAATTTTAGTTTTTAAAAATCGAAGGAGTGTTTCTCTACGAACTCAGATTCAACTACAAAACAACAGCTGAGATCTGCAAACAACTTTTTTTGTGGGAATCGACGGATGGCTTTGTCAACCGATATACCCTGTGTTCGTTTCGTAACAGTCTACGCAAAGAGCTTCCCGCTGAGATTGGAGAGCGATGGCAGCATGTCGACTACTGGGAACTCCCGGCGAAGGATCAGCTCAAAATCATGGAACTACTCTACCGTAATCTTATTGCTGCGAAAAAACAGGCTAAATTTGGCTACCTCTACGATCTGAGCTCGCTGAATTATGTTCCGGCCAATAAGGAATACGTGAGTCGGTGGGGACTAAATTTGGGGTTAAAATTGGGTCAAACGCTGAAAAAAAAAATAAAAGAAAACACAATTTTTTTGGTTTTTTGTTCCTTGTTACGTTTTTTTTTGCATTTTGGCACAAATGTTTTTTTTGGTTGAATGAATACAAAAAACTGAAATGGGAAAAAACTTTCGACCTAAAATGTTGATCGGTTCCCATTTTTGTCGTCGATCGAGCTAAATAATATGTTTTTATAGTAGAATTTACTCTTTTTTTTCTGGCGGCAATAAATTGCTAAATTTTTTATGGAAAACCAAAAATCCGGTGTTTTTTTCGTTTTTAGGCTAGTTTTGGTTTGGCCAGCCCTTTTTTTTGACGCTAATTTTAGCCTAAAAAATATTTTAGTCCAAAAAAAGTTTGATTTTTATTTATTTTTGCCAAACAAGTTTTTTTACCTAAAATGTTGTTTCAGCCGAATTTTAACCCATAGAAACAAATTTGTATGTGTTTAACGCAAAAAGTTACAAAGTTGGCCTAAAAATGACTCAAATAATCAAAAATCGTAAAAAAACACACTTTTAGGCCCAAAGTGTGTTTTTTTACGATTTTTAGACCAAAAATGTTCTTTTCCGTCAAAACGTGTTTTTTTCCAGCGCGCAAGACTCCAACCCTATTGCCAGATCCCCCGACGAACTCCTCCAACCTTGCTAGGCTACGATCGGGATTTCCGGATGTACTGGTACTTCTCCAAATCGGCTAATGGGGGTATCTACGTTGAAGAACGTACAAAATTGGAGATCGACGATGATAGTGAGTCTTCCGGGGACGAAGAGCCTTCCGACGACGTAGCTGATGCCTTGTGGCCCTTCTTCGACGTCAAGGAACTTCCCCGAACAGATCCAACAAAGCCAAGTCGGTGGTTTGTTCTCGACAAAATGGATGACATCCGAAAACTCGCCCAAAAACTCAGCAATTTTGGCGTTCGTGAACGAGAACTTAGAAAACGCATTTATGGGTCTCTCAACGAAATTGAGGCTTCTATTTTGGGGTCCCGTGATGGAGCTTCCCGGAGACGGTATCCCGAAGGCGCAGATGATCTCACAGCGCTCAAAAGTGACGTCACGATCGTCATCAATTCGCCTGATATTTCTTCCGCCAAGGGAAAAAGCGAGGATGAAGCCGCCGTCTTTGCACGACCATTTGTCGATCGTGTCAAGGATGCGGACAGTTTTGAGAAAATTGTACGTTGATTTTTGGGATTAAAATTGAACGTAAAACTTTTCCATATCAAATTTGACAAAATTGCGGTTTTTTTGTGTTTCAGCGCGAAATTTTTGTTGACTGGCTCACAGATCAGCCAATTTTCGTCTTCAATGACTCCATCGGCTTCGAAGACCGCGTCAACAGAATTGAGAATGCCAAGAGTTTTGCATTGCTCCACCTGCTCATCATGGGAACGTTTGCTGCTGTCCGGGAGAAGAACATTTTTGAAGAAGTGAGTTTTGGTGCCATTTTGACATAAAAGGGGGCTGGGTTTTTTTTTGATTTTTTTGACCCGAAAGTCATCCCACAAAAATATTATATTTACAATTTTTGAAATTTAAGTACAAAATTCACGGTTTTATAAATAATATTGCAAGAAACATTTTACGGGTTCATTTTTTGACCCAAAATTTTTTTAAACGTCAGAAAACGTATTTTCGTGATAAGAAATTGATAATTTTTCAAAAATTTAAAATCATTGTATAATACGATAAAATCTAACAGTTGTTTTGCAATTTTCGTTGCGAAACCACGGACAATCTGGAAGTAACATTTTATGCTAGGATTTTGTTACTTTGTACGATATTTTTTTCCGAAAGACGTACTTTTTTGATTGGGCTCGTTTTTACCCATTTTTACTTCTTGCACGACTATTTCAGGAAGTAACATGCGCTACCTGTGCTCTTGTGTTCAGAAACAGATCCCGTCTGCACCCAGTCGGCTGCTATCGTTGCGGGCAACTTTTCCATCGATCCTGCGCTTTCGGCAATATCGATCGCTACGGTTGGCATTGCAAGACTCAGAAATGCGTCGCGAAGCCCTATGGCAAGACTGCGGCTACCGAAGATCCCGCCCAAAAGGAGGAAGAAGAAGACGTCTGTGAAGTTGTTGTCGAGCCAGAAGAAGAAGATGAAGACATTATCATCGATGGACACGCTCTTCGGGTGAGTTTTTACCATAGTTGTCAAATTTTGATGTTTGCTGGTAGGACCGGCAGAATAACGCGCGCTCGAATTGGCATTTTTTAAATTTTAAAACAGTTTTTTTTCTAAAAACTGCCGAACTGACAGAAATGGTTGACATATCGTTTGACTCAGTTTTTTATGGAGAATCTGTTAAAAATATAAAAATTAGGGGTCACCATTTGAAAAAGTGCCAAACACGAAATGTCCAAATGGCACTTTTTATGTGGTGACCCCTAATTTTTATATTTTTAACAGATTTTCCATCAAAAACTGAGTCGAATGATATGTCGACAATTTCTGTCAGTACTGTAGTTTTTTAAAAAACCCGTTTTTAAAATTTGAAAAATGCAAATTCTGGCACGCGTTATTCTGTCTGTTCATCCTTCCTATGTGCAATTTGAAAAATACATGAACATGTAATTTTTAGGCCACAAAATCGAGAAAAGAACTCCGCGCCGAAGCTGAAGCCGCGGAAAAACGTGCGCTGCGCAAATTGCGACGAAAGCCAACAAAACGCGCCACGAAAACCAAGAAAAAAACAGCCAAAGAGGAATCCGAAGAAGAAGAAAACAGTTTTGTCGTTTCTGACGACGACGAAGAAGAAGAAGAAGAAGTCGATGAAAGTGACGCTGCTTCTTCTCTCTCCAGCGAGGCAGATCCAATCGTACCCGCCGTACAGGAACGATTTGATCTCGTCAAGGCGAACAAGAGACTCTACAACTCGTTGTGCGGGATTCCTTTCAAGGTCGGAAAGACAAAATGGACGCTCGAAGAAGTCGAACGGGCACTCAACGAATTCTACACTGTCAGCGAGATCGACAAAACCCTCGAAGCATTTCGGGTAGCGGCGCTCAAGTGTTCCAACGAGCGACGATCTGAGGAGATTAACGAGCTGTTTTCTGACATTTTTCCTTCCAGAGAGGATTCTGATGAGGAATCTTAACTTCATGGCTGTATGATTTTTTTGTTCGTTCAAATAAGTTTTGGAATTTTGAATCTGGCGGATAACCGGGAAACAAAGATTGCAATTTTGGGGGAAAAATTCCGAAATAAAAGATTTTTTGTTTGGTCAAAATTATGTTTTTCAAACAGGGTTGAGCGAACGTTTGCGAACAGATTAGATTTTTCGTGTTCGTTCGCGAACAAATTTTATCTTGGTTTATTTGTTCGCGAACAAATAAATTCAGAAATTTTGCACAAATTTTTTTTGAATTTATTTGTTCGCGAACAAAGCTAAATTTTCCGAACAGATGAAACGAACAAAAATCCAAGAAAAAGTAAAGTCGGTGTTTCAAAATCAATGCTATTTTACAAAAAAAGGCAAATAACATGCATAAAATTTACCCAATAAAATGTGTAGGAAGACTTGTATCAAAAACGAGAGAGATGGACTGCCAAAATTTACGTTTTTGTATTCAGGTAAACAAAATTTTGCACAAATTATGAAAATAATTTGTTCGATGCTCGTTCACGTTCGTTCGCGAACAAGGTCAAAAATGTTCGTGTTCGTTCGGTTTTTCGAACAATTCTAAAAAAATTGTTCGTGTTTGTTCGCGAGCAAAAAAACGACTTTTCGCTCAACCCTGTTTTCAAATCTACTTTGCGATGGATTTTGCAAAAATGCGCTAAAAAAATTCCATTTTTGGCCGCGGGGGGTTTTTTGCGGATCAGACGCGTCGATCATCCGAACACAGATTTTCAGCCATTTCGATTTCGAATTCCGCAGAAAATTTTTATTTAATTGATGAGAAACATCCAATACAATATCCAATTTAACCGAGGTAAATGAAGTTAGCAAGGTAAGAAGTTCCCATGCCACCGACTTCCATACCAGAAGTGGTCATCGAGATCCCGCCAAAGTTTCAAGTGCATGATCAAATTGTTGAGCCTTCCATCCGTTTAAGTCTATAATTATTTAAAAATAAATTTGTTTGCAAATAATAAAAAGTAAAAAATAATCTGCAAAAGCAAAAAATCGAAATCATTCAAAAAACAACAAACCTGTTATCGAACTGCAGACAATGGAAAAAATATAATATGTATATGTTATTACCAATATACCAATGGCAACATACATATTGTACATAAGCTTTGAACTGCTTTCATAGTTGTTTAGTGCATGTATGTTTCTAATCTGCAATTAGCCATCCAAAAACATAGGAACGTAGAAACAATGAAATATAATGTCCTCAATTATAATATATCTCGTCATCCACATATCTCTGGATCCTTCAAGACAAATAAACTATATATTATATATATATAATACATGTATTCTTATAATATATCATACATACAATCAGAAACTGACCGTAAAAAATTTTTCTTACATTAGTGTAGCGGGTGTAGGCTATGAAAAGCTTGATGTGGTGTTTCGTTGAGGGGTGATTCATGGCGTCTCGGAATAGGGTTACGGGACTGATTCATGTACTATGTTTGGTGGCCGGGGCTGCCGTGGTGTTGATGCATTGTTGCGAGAGAAAATGTTAGGGGAGCTCAAAACAAATATATGTAATATTTGCTAACGTGGCGTCCCCACGTCATAGGAAAAATTACTGTTTCTGCGTAATATGTAGTTATAATGCATTTCGAATTTGTTTGTGAAAAGCTTTGTTTTTTTGTTACAAAGGCATACATTCATATCTCATTCTTGTCACGCTCGTATAGGTTACCTGTGAGTTTAGTTTAACTTCCTCCATCATCGCAGATAATACACATTTATGTATGTATAACAGAAAAGCAAGTTTTTTAATATTTGATACATTTATGTATGAAATTTAATACATATATCTTTAAAAAACGCGCAATACATTTTTTTTGTAAACAACAAGAATGATACCGACAAAATTGTTAAAAACAACTACATATTTAAAATTTAGCAATTTACAAAAATTTTCATTTTAATATTATTTAAATATTCGGTGGTGTAAAGCTCTGCAACTGTGGTAAAAATTTTGTTATGTGAACCTTTGACAAAATTTTCCAAGGACTTGAATTGAAAATTAATATTATAAATACTTGCCGCCAATTTTTCATCCATATGTATTCGTTCGTCCGATCATATTTTTTTCCATACAATAACTTTTTTTGTTCTTTTAATATTATTGAAATGAAAAATGCGTATTTTATCTAATGACGTCTATCGGGTCCGTCAGAACCATTCAAAAATATCCAGTAATGACAAATGAATGGTCAGTTTGAGAGATCGCCTGACCCAAAATATAATATGTCGTCGTTTTTGCGCGCGTTTCGTTTTTGCATGCCCGTATCTGTGTTTTTTTTTCTGCAGCGCCGAACAAAGGCCTGATGAGTGTGCCCTTCTGCGGTCACTTGAAAAGTCTCAACGTCACCCGCAATGCGTTTATCCGTCGACCGCCGCTGGCAGCGGTGATTTCTTCAATCGGTGAAGGGAGGCGGAGCGATTGGATGGATTATCCTCTATCGCCCCGTTTAGTCTTCCCCGATCACCGATTAAGTATATACGTATGCATATGTACGTATATGTATGATCAACATTGTTCGTTCCGAATCCTTGAGAACCGATCTCAAGGACTTTGTGTTGTCGTCGAGCATTCATTCACGAACGAGGAAGCGAGGAGAAAGGGGAATCAGATTCAATGCCTGGAACTGAACTGAGACGGCCTCATTCTTTATGTCAGTCAGCGTAAACATTTGTTTGACGGTGATTTTTGGAATCTGTCTGGATTTTTCCAAGTTGAACTGTAAAAATAAACCGAATTTAATTTTTTTTTTGTTTTGTCGAGTTTGGGTCCCAAAGCGTATTTTATACGTCAAAGCTACCGTATCTAAAACGTTTTTAAAGAAACGTTAAAAAAAATTTTTTTTAAACAAATGAAAAACTTTTTTTTTGTTTTAAAAAAAGGAAAACTTTTTTTAGAATTGTTTTTCGCTTCGAGACCAAACATTTTTTTCCGCGCTTTCAATCGGATACGATATCTACCAGATTTAATTTTTTTGCATGTTTTATTGTTTTTTACGTTTACGCTACCGTATCCAAAAATTTTTTTTTCAAAAAATTGAAAACAAATTCACCGTAAAAAAATTTTGTGGTAAAAAAGTTTTATTCTACTTAGTTAAAAAATTTTATCTCGAGATCAAAAAAATATTTATTTTGCGTCTCCAGTCAGATACGGTAGCGACGCAACAATTACGTTCCCAACCCCAAAATTATTTTTGATCCATATCTGGTGTGTACTATTAAAAGTATGTATGTATCCAAAAAAGCCGATTTTCTGACGCAAAAAAGCTAAAATCCCTGCGCTTAACTTTTTGCTGCGGATGCGGACGAAACGATTATCGGCCCAGATCAGAAGAAAGCTATCGTTTTCCCTTTCGCCTTCGACCGGACGGACCTCACACGAATTTTCGCATTTTGACATTAATAATTTCCGCGTTTCCCAATTGTAAAAAAAAAAATTGATAATTGCAATGATTCTGCAAAAATTGTATTGTATTGTATTAATAAATACCTGCATACTACCGGGTCGGTCGGGTCACGTTCATTGCCACCCTTCTGCCTCATTGTCCTTGACAAATCCTTGAATTGAATACCTGCATACATATTATATTTTTACAAGGTAGCAGTTAATACTGGTTATTAAAATTGATGGTTTCGATTACACGCAGAACACGTGCGCGTGGTGTATGTATCATGGTATCATGGGGGTGCTCGACTGGCGCTGCGGAGGAGCTGGTCTGGTCTGGGTGGGTGGGTGGGATAGCGCATAGACAGACGACAGATTCATATTTATGTATTTGGCAACGCATCTTGTTCGCCTGACTTCTTTTCTTTCCCGCGCATCCGTGGGCAGAGATCACATTAGTTATGCTTGTTTAAACCTAATTATCTGCATATGTATATACTATATCTTTTTTTTGTTGAGCGCAAAAAAATATTCTCACGAATGTAAAATATGTAAGCATTTTTTGTTGTCAACTTTTTTAGATACTAGATAAATCCTGTTCCAGCCGAAAAAAAAATTTTCAGCGAACCGAACTAGATTAGATCAAAAAATGGGTCATTTTGTATACAAAAAAATGAAAAGTTTTCGAAAATTTTAAAATCATTGAAAAACTGTTTTTTTTGAGTAATAATTTTAGAAAAATTATAAAAACCTTTAGTACAATAATAAATTAACAATCGATTTAGAAATTTCGTTTCGAAACCATTGAAGATATCGAAACAAGTTTTTTTGCTTGGATTTCGTAACTTTTTTTACGATAAATATAAGTTTATGATTTTTTTCTAAAATAATTGTTTTTTTGTTTTTTTGGGTTTTTTCTGGCTAAAAAATGTACAAAAATTGTCACATTTTCTAAAACTGATAAGAGACGTCAAAAAACAGATTTTTTGGTTCTAAAATGTGAATTTTGTTTTTTTTGGAAAATATATTTTGGACCCATTTTGGAAACGTTTTTTATGTATTCTGCAGGGTTTTGAACGGAAATGGCAATTTTTTTGTTGATCCAAAACAAATTTTGTCTGACAGCCCTGTTACAAACTTGGTAGTCATTGGACCCAATAAGGAATCCCCTCCCCCATCCATCCTTTAACGCATCCCCCGCAAAAAACCATTTTCCCCAAAAAACCAAGTCAACCGCGAACATGTTCGACATGATTTTTTTTTTTTATTTATCAATACCCCAAGCTGGCGCGCAAGGCGCAGCACAGAAAAATGGGGGGAGGAAGAACGAACACGTTTGCTTGCTTCGACTCCATCAAAAAACGTGGATTTGATTGACTTCGGCCGGTTGCAACCGGTTTACAGACCACGCAGGCTGCCTCCGCCGTCGTCGTTGTTGTTTGATTGTTGCTTCGGTTTCGGTTTCGGCTTCGGTTTCGAGAAAAATGACGGACGGAGGAAATTTGGAGTCACCGGTGGTGGAGGAAGAGGAGGAGGAAGGTAGACATCAACTTGGAGGAAATAAATTTTGGCAGATGATTGGTCCAGGTCCATTTCTCCTTACTAGGCATAGTTTGATTTGATTGCGTCATTGCAAAAAAAAAAAAATTTGTGTGTGCGTGCAAAGATGGGAGGGCCATGGCCGGTTTCGAACTCAAAATCATGGTGCACCCACCTCCCATCTTCCCATACCATTTTTTGTTTTTTTTTTCTGGGACGGACGCGAGTTATGTACGCGCTCCGGTGATGGTCTAACAGACATAGATTGAAAATTTTACATAGCTTTGCTTCTGATTGTTAGCGTGTAACGTGTAGCGTGCGCCCGTTTAAAACTTGTTTACAATTTTTAAAAAACATTCTTTAAAAAAATTTCTAACATCAAAAATTTTCAAATCCACCCAAATTTCCAATTTCAGGTCAAAAATGCCCATACGAAACCTTCTTCTTACCTTATCCACCTGCTCCGCAGCCTTAGCCCACGTCGCGCTGCTCTACCCAGCGGCCAGGTATCCACCACTAGATTTCCTCGATTCCGCACGAACCCAGAGCCCCTGCGGCATGTCGAGATCAGAGAGACGTGAGTAAACAATTTCCCCAACAATCTTAAAAAAAATTTTTTGGGTCGTCAAAAGGTCAGTAAACCGGTTTGTTGCAGCGTTCTTCACGCAATTCGAAGTCGGAAAGGCGTACAATCTGACGTGGACCAACAACCTACCCCACAAGGGTGGTATCAGATTAACCCTGCTCGATGCGAGTGAAAGGATGATTGGACGCCTCACTTCTGCGGATACAGGCGGCGACGGGGATGGTGATGCGGATTCTTGGCTTATGGAGCCTAATACGACGTTAGTTGGGATTTTTGGGGGCGTAAACAATTTTTCAACATTTTTTTAAATATTCTAAAAAAAAATTTTAATTCAAAATTTTAAAAATCTTGTTTAGCTTTTAAATTTAAAAATTTTTCAAAATGCTCTGACAAGCTCAATTCTTTTTGTACATAAACATTAGTTTTTGACAATTCTCAAAAAATGGCGATTTCGTTTCAAAAACCAGCGAAACTAGATTTACAACGTTTTTAAAATGCATGTGACAATTTAAAAGGGGCAAAAGGTGTTCTTAACTTGATGATGATTTTTGAAAAATTGTTTACCGTTCCAAATTACAATTACAAAATTTTTACAAAATTTATTGAAGA
Source organism: Turbatrix aceti (assembly GCA_963969345.1). NCBI lineage: Eukaryota > Metazoa > Nematoda > Chromadorea > Rhabditida > Panagrolaimidae > Turbatrix > Turbatrix aceti. The sequence continues at coordinate 8,266,848 of OZ017766.1, read as the reverse complement.
AAAATTTTAAAAAAACAATAACAAAATTTTTGCAGTTTTGGAAAATATTTATAACAATTTTTTAACATTTTGTAATCTGTACCGGATTAAAAAAAGACACAAAAAGTATCGTTTTAGGAAAAAATGTTGTAAAAAATGTCGTAATGCATCGTAAAAAAATAACATTTTTTTGCAAAAATTAATAACAGTTTATATCAATTTTGGAACATAAATCCAAATTATGTAATTAATTTATGATCTAAGAAACCTAATTTTTTTTCCTTTCAGAACGTTCACCTCTACTGTAACCTTCCAAACCCCCTGCGAAGACTGCGTGCTCCTCCTCGAACGCCAAGCTCTGGAATACGGACCCAAGTACCTGTTCCACTCCTGCGCGGATATCCGCATCTTTTCCGCCGTCGAAGATACCGACGAGGCTCGTTGCTCCGGAAACGGACGCTATACCGCGGCGGACGATCGCTGCTCGTGTCATCACAACTTCGCCGGGGAAGCCTGCCAGTTCCGGGTGGATTGTTCGTCGGACGGGGAATGCTCTAACGGGGGCCGGTGCGTGGAAGCGTCCAAGCCTTCCGTCGTCCAGGCCACCTGCTACTGCGCGTGGGGCTTTTTTGGAAGAAATTGCGAAAGTGGTGGGTTCCTTGCATGTTCCATTTTTTTTGTTTGTTTGTTTGTTTGAAGTACCCTTTTTTTGTGCGTGTCTGCACAGGAGCGATTACGATTACGTCGTTCATCCAAGTCCAATTTCAGCATTCGACAGCAGCCAGGTGCCCGAAAACGAGTTTTGCTTCAATTACCAGAACCTCGTCGACACCGGGGGTTCTCCCAAATTTCCAAATTACGGAATCTTCAATCCAGAGTGTTACCAGAAGGTCGGAGTGTCGGATGAGGATTTTGTGTACTCCCGGTCGATCGGCGAAGAAGTTGAAATCATTCTTGACTTTTCGACCACGTCGTGGGTCAGCATCGGCTGGCGGCCACTCAACCTCGATCCAAGTTGTCGACTGTTTCCGGAAATTGGACTGCCAAGGTCGAGGACCTTCCGACAAGTGGCCAGCGCTTCTAATGGATTTTGTAAGGCTTTTGGGGGATTTATAATTTAAAATTTGCAAAAAATGGGTTTTTTTCAAAAATTTTTGTTGCAAAAAAACTAAACTATTTTTTTGGAAACCCATTTTTGGAGCAAGAAACAATGAATAATTTTTTATAAATAAAACATTGAACTGAGGAATAAAAAAATTGTTTAAAAAAGCCCCAAAAAGAATATTTTTTTCACAGTTTTTTGACGTTTTAGTACGTTCAATTTTTTTGTTGACAAAAAACACAATTTTTTATACAGAAAATTTGGTGTCAGTACCGTATTTTTTTGTATCTGGTACCGTATTTTTTTATATTCTGGCACAAAAAAACAAAGTCAAAAAGTAAAAAAAATTTTGCAAAATTTTCAAAGTTAAAAAAAAATTGTTTAAAAAAATATATTTTTTGATAAAAATCTTTTTTTTTCCGACCGGAAAAAGTCATTTTCGTTGCGAAATCAACAAAATTGAAGTAACATTTTTTGTTTCGATTTTGTAATTTTTTTACATTACGATAATTTTTTGTATTGTAAAATAAAAAAATTACGATATTTTCTATCCCAAAACTATATTTTTTCTTCTTTTTTTAGGTTTTATTCAGACAAAAAATGTTATATTTTTTGAAATTGATTTCTGAGAATTTAGCATTTTTTGGGGATTTTTCAAAAAAAAAACTATTTTTTACAGTCCTACCCAAAATTTATTTATAAATATTTTTCAGTGTCCTCAGCCTTCCGAGCCACCCTCCACCCCATGGACTGCGTAGACATCGTAACCGGCACAGTGGTCGACGGACGATCCCACATCGATGACATGTACACCCGTGACCGGTCAACTCCACTTCGGGATCACTTTTTCGAGGGTGAAAACTCGCTTTCTGCGGCCTTTGGCGTCGAACGCGACGGCCGAACGATTGTCATGTTCAGGCGAAACGTCCGTGAAATCGAGCCGACCGATCACCCTCTGGGTCCTGGAAAGATCTTTGGCATTTATGCCAAAGGCGCGTCGCACGGCATCGACGACAGTTTTGCCTATCACGGACCCCAGAATCGTGGAATTGCATTATTCGAATTTGTGAAGCCTGGAGCGTTGTCCGAAGGTGGCGGATCTTTGGTTTACGTCAAAAAACCCATTTCAAAATCTTCCGGAATCAATTCAACGTCCATCGATGGTCTGACTTTCGCGGCGGGAGTTCCGGCTTTCAGTTTGGATTCTAATGGTTCAACAGATTCGTCGGGTGTTATTCAGTCTCCCGGACCGATTGTTCCTATTGAAGCCAATTTGGCTGTCGTAACTGTCGATTCCACAACGACGTCCACAACCTCGACACCGCCATTAATTTTGACAACGTCCCCGAAGCCAGCTCGGAGATTCTCGACAAAAACAGAAAAAGCAGCAGCAGCTGCTGCTTCACAGCCTTCGTCAGCGTCCCGTGATCTACCTGTGCTTTCACAAATCCTACTAAATACTCTTTTCCTCTTCATCATTGTTACTCGTGTTCATCAGATATTATAAATTGATTGATTACTCGTTTGATTGTTTTTTACGTTTTTACAATAAAAACAAAATCATGTATTTATTTTGAACAATTACCCCATTTTAGTGTCCGTTCAACATTATCATCGTTGTACATAAATATGTGAATGAATTAATATTTGACTTTGATGCACGAAGTCTGTGGTAAACTGACACATCCCACGATGGGAATTTCCTCCCTTATTTTTGTGACGACGCGTGCGTCCGTGTTGACGCGTGCTTTTTCCCGCCATTTTCTCTAGCCTATTTTTTTGCGCGTTATTTGCGAAGTGTGTTTTGTTTTACAGGGTATCCTGGAGCCAGAAATCATAATTTTGGAGGCAGGAAGCATCCTACACATGTGTCGTGAGCAGGGTGGCGAAACTCCCATGGGAATTAGAAATAGGGGAATTATCCCATGGGATTCCCATGGGAGTCCCCGGGGGTATTTTTTGGTACATTTAAAAAAGTACATGTTCATACAAAAAAGATATCCAAAAACACACTTATTTTATTAATTGAATAAAATTAAGAATGAAAATAAAATCATTTCCCTAATTTGAAAGAAAAAAGCACGCTCCTGCGTAAAATAACGGTGATATTTTAGGCGGGATCGCGCGTTTTCAAAATTCCGTGGGGAATTATCCCGTGATAGATGGGAATCCCGGGATAATTCCCGGGATATTTCCCATGGGACTCCCATGGGAATCCCCTCTTCGCCACCCTGGTCGTGAGTCAACTGACACACACACACACACACACCCTACGTCTTGCTTAAAAAAGTTTTATGTCTGTAACTGATAAGGCAAGGTACGGAACCATCTATATTTGATTTTAGGATAGAAAATACATAGTGCATAGTGTGCATGTATGGTACATAAAATGTATGCGGGTATTTTTCTGCTTTTCTCTCTTGCAAGCCAAACGTTAGCGGCTTCTATTAGTAATCAATGCGGTCAAGCATCGGTAGCACCCGACATTTCTATGAAGATAGTGGGTGGTACTCCGGCTAAGAACAACTCTTGGCCATGGCAGGTCTTGGTTATTAACTTTCCCACCGGAATTGTTTGCGGGGGATCAATCATAGCTAAAGACTGGATTCTGACGGCGGGACACTGCGTTGATGGAATGACCAATCATCCTGGATATTTTAACGTCTATGCAGGCACAAGCAGATTAAAGTATAAATTTTTTTAAATGGTTTACTAATGACTTGATGTTAATGCTAGTGATTGCCATATATCACGCTTAGCGAGACATCACGGTGTGATAGTGATAGTGATATAACTATCAATCAGGCACGAAACTGTATCATAGTATCACGATGATATAATGATGTTACATATCACTATGATATCATCGTGATGCATATCACTATCATATCATCGTGATGCATATCGCTATCATATCATCGTGATACATATCAGTATCATATCATCGCGATACATATGAATCACTATGATACAATCGTGTTACATATCACTATGATACATAGTGTTACATATCACGATGATACAATCGTGTTACATATCACTATGATATAATCGTGTTACATGTCGCGATGATATAACCGTGATGCATATAATTATGATATCATCGTGATACTAATCACTATCATATCAAGCTAGCAAAACGGTATCATGCAATCACTAGTTAATGCGTATATGTATTTCAGTGCTCGCCCGGCAGCAATAAGTGTCAAGCAAATTCACCTTCATCCAAACTTCAAATACATACACAATAGCATATTGCACAACGTTCCTGAAAACGACATTGCTTTGCTTCAATTGTCGACGTCTTTGACATTTTCAAACTCTATTCAGCCGGTGTGTCTTCCATCCAATTATGATTTACCTGTCTATGCCGTTGCCACCGGTTGGGGAGTAACAAGCGCAGGTTCCAAAAATATGAGTAATACGCTGCAACAAGTCAAACTACCTGTTCGGAATGCGAGTGAATGCTCTAGGATTTATATGGATGTTTTTGATGACACAATGTTGTGTGCTGGTCAATCTGGTAAAGACACCTGTCCGGGCGACGCCGGCGGCCCTCTTGTAGCGCAAAGATCCGATGGATTATGGTATCAGCTTGGTATCACGTCATGGGGCATTGAGTGCGGTTCAATTTACCCCGGTGTTTATACAAACGTTTCGCACTTTTGTGGTTTTATTTCGGACGTCACAAATAAAGACGTCACCTGTGTAGCCTGCGGCACGAATACTGGTTTTTTCTGTATGATTTTTGTGCTTGCTGTTTATATTTATAATTAATCATAAATTTGTCGTAAAATACATTGTATAATGATAATAAATTGTTTTTCATTTATTTACAAAAAACACATTGACTCCCGCATTTTCTGTTTAAGCGCACCTTAAAGCAAACGTTTGCGTCACGCATTATTGCACACCTTTTTTTCCGTACCTTTAGTTGTTAGCGTAGCAGTGATAAAAAAATTTCTATAATAGAATTGCCTATAAACCTAACCCAACAAACGCACCCCGACATCATGCACTAAAAACTGCTCTACGTCTTCTATTTATTGCTGATAAGGTAAAATGCATAATAATAAAATTTCTCGGGGAAAAAAATATTGTAAAATCTATGTATCGTAAAAAAGTAACAATATTTTTCCAAAAAATGTAATTTCTAAATAGATCGTCAATACATTTTTGTATGCTGTGTAAATATCCTAAAAAAACAACACAATCCAAGTAAAAACGGAAAAATCGAATCTGTTCGCAAACAAACATGAACGAACGCGAACGTTCGCAACCCAATCCTGTTCCCAACCCAATTTTCCAGACTTTCCTCATATTTAGTTATACTCGTGTTTATCAGATATTACATATAAATTGATTTCTCTTTTGATTATTTTCACATACAAAACAACAAAAATCACGTATTTTGAACAATTACCGCATTTCAGCGTCATTATCAGTGTTATGAATAATGGATATGACAAATGAATAAATATGTACTATTTTTAAATAATTAATTGAAGGCACCAAAAAAACACTTTAGGTAAAAATAAACGAATCCAAAAACCCAGCAAATCCATCCAAATTTCCTCCCGGTCTCGCGTATTTTTTCGTAAATTCCTGAATTGCGGTTTTCCTGCGAATAGCAATCGACTGGAACGAGTCTACTTCAAAGCATCTTCGTCTCGCGATGCTGCATAGCGTCTGCCTCAGGAGCTGGGGTAGTGCGCCCAGCGTGACGACGACTCCATCCGCGAGTGGTCCGGGTTGTCCGTATTTCGTCCAAATCCCGTCGACATGAACCCTGACGAGTCCAGGTTCTGCCAGGTGAAGGTAAATGACCACATGATCTGGAACCGCTCCGACGTACGTCGACGTCGACGATGACGAATTATTCGCTGTAGGATTCAGATTCGGCTTCGCTCCATCGTCGACGACGTCAAAAAGTTGATCGATGGGAAAATGATACATGTCTTCGATGCGTTCGAGCCAGACGACAAAAACTCTCTGATCCGCGGATCTTCTTGGAGTTCGATCTACCGTAGTCGTCGTTGTCGTTGAAATAGAAGTCGCAAAAGACGGAAGCGTCGGTCTCCACGTCGCAGTGCCCGCCATCGTTCCGCATTCGCTATTTATCGTAGACGAAGATTTTGTTCGCTGGGATTTGGAAGGCGAAGACCCCGAAGCCATGCTTGACGCCTGAGAAACATCGCTGTGCCTTGAAATCGACGCTGACGGACCACCTGTTTGGCTCGATTGTGTATCCGTCGCCGAAAGTGACGAAGGCGATGGCTGACTCGTTTGCGCTGAAGAAAAAAAATGTTTTTTTTTTCATTTATTTTCCGATTTTTTGGATAAATTCAATCGGAACACTACAAAAAAGACCAAATTAAACAAATCTATATACAACGCAACGGTTTGTCTAATTGGTCACCTCACCAAACCGGTATCCCTCTAAAAAACACGCGCAGACAAATAAATGGGTCTAATTAACCTAGATGTTCTTTGTACCCCTTAAAAAGCTCTGCAGACCACTAAAAAACCTATTCTAATTAGTTAATTATGTAATCCAGTTTTTTTCTTAACAAAACACTTACAAGGGCTTTCTAAAGTGACCTGGGGACCAATAATTATAGAATTTGGATAACAAGCAAAAAACTTTATTAGGGTTATTGAAATACCAAAAAAAAATTTTTAGAGCGTTTTAACCGAAAAATTTTGGCGTTTTTTTTATATAAAAATTTTCACATGAAAAATGAATCTGCAAATTATAAAAAAATGCATTTTTACGGCAAAATTACATAATTTTAAATTTTATTAAAAAAATAAAAAAAAACTGAATTTTAATTTCGGCATTTTTTTGGGGTGGAAAATACGTAAAAAAATACCACAATGAGGAACGCATTCTGAAAAATGCCAACATCAATTTTTTTTCAGATTTTTTTTAAATCCAATTTCCAATAATTTTTTCTGTAAAAACCCTATATTTTTTTCGAATTTGCAGATATTTTATGAATGCAAATATTTTACAGATTTTGAAAAATGGCATGGCTTTGACGTAAAAATTAAAGAAAAAATTCTATTTCAAACTTTTCTCGCCCAATTTCAACAAAATCGTTCCTAAAATCCTTTTTTTTCCCAAACGCCCCAAAAACTATCAAATCCCCCAAAGAACCCCGTTAGTCCAAAAAAAGCATAGATTATACGATAAACGACCAAAACAACTCGAGACATTTACACCTACGTGGATATCATTTGTGCCTCCTAACATCTGGTCTAATGATAACTAACCACTGAGTAATGGTGAAATAAATAAATAAATAAATACGATAAACATTGATGCCACAAGAAAGACATCCACATGCACATCCACAACGAACCATAAACGAACGAGACAACCACCTGGCCCTGGACATTGCACAAATCAAAAACAAGACAACAACAACTCACAAAAAATAGTAGCAGTAGCAGTTGATATCGTAGCAGCCGCTATCGTGGCATGGCTGTTATTATTATTATTATTGTTGTTGTTGTTATAATAATAATTATTAGTAGTACCAGCAGTAGGAGCTGTAGAAGCGCTGCTACCCGCTGGTTCAGGTGTTTTTTGGCGTTTGAAAAATGATTTAAAGTACGACAGAGCTGACGACGGTGGAGCTGTCATAGGTGCTGGTGGAGCTGTCGATGGCGCTGCTGGTGCTGGCGAAGACATCGTTCCACCGTAATCCATACTGTAACTCTGCCTCGCAATCTGATGTGACTGATATTGTCTCGGCGATGATATTGGAGATGGACTCAGCGCTGAAGATGCAATTTTCTGTCGATACTCCTCCTCTGTGGATACTGTATCATCTGGATTTCGCGTTAAAGCAGAAATAAAAAGCGTAAGCGGTGGTGCAGAATCCCTTCGACGGCGGTTAAGCTTTTTTGAATCACGTTTATGAAGTCTTCTTGGAGATATTTTTTCTCTTACGCTGTTTGACTCAATTCGTGGCGAGACATTTGATGTTATATCAGAATTTCGTGGCGAGAGTGATGCTCGTCGTTCGACTGTTGCTGCGTGTCTGACATACAGTCTCAGATGGGGTTTCAACTGTCCTTGGAGGTGTGGATGAAAATTCTCAGTCACCTGGACAGGTGAAGGTGAGGACGCAGAAGCCGGACTAACGGATGACGAATTTGTTGTCGTCGTCGTCGACGTATTCACGGACAAACACCTTCGAATATGCGATGCGTGATGCAAGTGCTGGATGTGCGGCGGGGGATGCATGGATTCCGAAGCAAGAAAAAATGACCTCTCCGGATAATCCAAATCCAAATCCGACGATTCCACCTGTCCAGGTGGGGATACGATCAGTTCCGGTCGATCTGGCTGTCTCGGTGCCGGTGGCGGTGGCGGGGGATAAGTTGGTGCACGGGATCTCCGGGGACGAGCGGACATTGCACATGTTTGTCGAAGCTGATGCCAGGGAACACTGATCGACGCACCTGGACGGACGGCAACAAAATATGTAAATAAATAAATACATAAATTCAAGCACAAAAAAAGGGCAAAAAACACACAGGGGTAAAAACGAAAAAAAAAATTATATAATAGAACAGAAGAAAAAAAAGAAAGCAAATTTTTCAGAAGAGAAAAAAAAAGACAAACAGACGCGAGAAGTTTACGTATTTTTAAAAAATCTCAGAAAAATCAGACGCCTAAAAAAATCCAAAAAGCCAGGTGAAAAAACCCTCTCCGTGAAGTGATAAGAACAAAGGAAGAAAATCACACTCGCAAAAGATCCAAATCCGATCAAACGAAGTAAATAATAAATTTCAATTTTTTTTGCAGTATTTTTTTTTTGCGTTCACACGTGTAAAAAAATGTATGTATAAAAACCAACCTCCACTGGAAGAGTGATCATCTTCGAACGCAGAATCCACATTTGATTCCCGAAGCGATTTTTGCTTTGCACTGACGGAGAGTTCTTTTCCGAGGCTGTCAGATGCAGCAGAGACAATGGAGTGGAGACGGAGCGTTCGCTCGCTTGCGACGACGAATGCGAGTTCGAGGAGAGAATCTGCCCACCATAGACAGTGGTTGACGCCGTCGAAGACGTATCGATCGCTCGTGTTTGGATCTTGGGGTTCTGGAAGAAAAAAAATTTTTTTTCGATATAAATTTTTTTTTACAAAACACTTTTCATAACAAAATTTTTTTAACTGTTTTAACAAAAAAATTTTTGTAAAAATTTGATTTGAAAAAAATTTATTTGTTTATAAAAAAAACATTTTTTTATTTTAAAAATGTTATTTTTTTCAAATTTTTTACCAAATTTTGTATATTTTTTTTGATCAAAAAAAATGAAAAAGCGCTATTTTTCAACAAAAAAATGTTTTAAAAAATAATTTTTGAAAAAAAAAATTCATAACAAATATCGTTTTTTTATTTTTTTAAAATTAATTTTAAAAATTAAAAAAAATTACTTTTTAGCGTTTTTAAAAAAAATCACAATGATAACAAAAATTACAAAAATTCTTATTTTTGAAAAAAAAACATTTTTTTTATTGAATTTGAATTAGAAATTTTTTTGGTTTAAAAATAAACAAATTTCAAAATTTAGTTTTTCATGTTTTTTTTGAATTTAATTTCAAAAATGATTTGTACAAAAAAAATTATAAAACACCCCAACTCACTCCGATCAGGTGAAAACGCAGTAGCCCAGTGCCCCGTCCAATGCGGGTGACTTCCAACATCGACCACCTGTCCGAGTTCCGCCAAAAGCTGACAAAATTCCGGCGATGTTTCATCCAAAAACAGTGAATTTCCCAAAATCTCCGTCGACGTATGCTGGCCTTCTCTGACGTAAAAGATGCCAACTGTCTGGACCAGCCTCACCGGTACCCTGTCCAGCATGTAGTGCAGATCGTTGTAAAACTCATCGGCTTTTCCCGAATCCAGAGGAATAAAAGACGTCCCAAATGCTGTCTCATCGATGAGTCCCAAATCGTAGAGGAGCGTTCGAATGCTGTTAACCTTCGACACGGGCTGTTGGGGCTGGGGTGGTGCTGTGAGGTAGGCACCGAGACTCGACTGAATCCAGACATTTGACGCGTCCCGGTCCCCGACAGCGCATCCACCGCCCTGCTGGAGCCTATTTGAAATGTGCGACATTCGATCGACGATTCCGAGCGCTGTTTGACTGGGTTTCGGCGCTGGATGAGCTTCATCCAATTTACAAAGTGGGTTTTCGAACCCAGCCGGAAATTCAAATTGCTTGATGGCTTCTGGAACGTCGAAGGATTCTCGACGATCGCCGGACGCTCCTTGAAATCCTTCAGCAGTGTGCAACGATGTTTTTGGCACGTTTGAGGCTTCAGAATTCGTGAAATCTGATTTTGCGTCGCTGTTATCGATTTTTGAGAACACAGAAGGTTGTAACCTAAATCAAAAATTAAAAAAAAAAATTTGATCCGTGTGGTAAATTTGATCGAAAAATTACAAAAACAATACGAAAAATCTTGTCAGTGAAAATTTTGGAAATTCATTAGAAAATTTTGCCAAAAAAGTCAAATTTTTATCACAAATCTGATTTTTTGGAAAGATCACGAAAAAATATTATACTAATTTTGTTCCGAAAAAAATTTTTTGTCCAAATTTTTTTTTATCAAATTTTGCCAAAAAGTAGCTTTTACGATGAAAAATTTTTACTGTATAATGCAGTTGCCTGAGGCGTGATCTGGCAGAGATACGGTAGTCGATAAACGCGTTATTGTTATTTTCGACAATTTTTGGCACGCTGTAGCTAAAAAACTTCGGAATTTCCAAAGCCACGGCACAAATTGATCGACGTCATTTTTGATGGTAAATCTGAGAAAAATATAAAAATATAGGGTTTTCACCTTGAAAAATACCGAAAATCGCATTTAAAAAAGTGTCACAATGGCAACTTTTGTTTCGGCATTTTTCAAAGTGATAACCCAATATTTTTATATTTGTCTCAAATTCTCCATCAAAAATCACGTCGATCAATTTGTACTCCAGCTTTGGAAATGCCGTAGTTTTTTAGTTACAACGTTCCAAAAATTGTCTAAAAATGCAAAAACGCGATTTTCAACTACCGTAATTCTGCCAAATCATGCCCCCGGCACCTACATTTTACAGTAAAAACTTTTTATACTGTAAAAGCTACTTTTGTCCAAATCCCATGAATATTCATTCAAAGTTGTTTCCCCCTTCCGAACCTGAACACCGTCGTCGAGGCCAACGAAAAAGGGGTCCTCGTCACGACCACGACCGCCGGCTGACCCTCCGGTGAAATAGACTCAATATGCGATGCTTCGTGTACCGAAAAAATCGTTGATTGATTATTTATCACAAAATGCTGGAATTTTGTCGTATCAATAGCCTGTGGTCCGTAGGAATACAAAAGTCTTCTCTCATCCACGATATCATTTTCTCCAACCGGAAGCATAGAATTCATTGCCGGAGTCGCTCGGGACAAGATAATATTCAAAAGTGTATCCGCCGCATCTTTGACTCTCAAACTCGCTGGCTTGAATTCACTCTGCCTCAGTCCGTGTCCACCTGTGATCCCAAATTCAATTACATCCGCAACCGTCGATAGACTCGATTCAATCTCCGTCAGCTTTGGCACTGTCGTCAGCCAGACTCCCAACGAAGCGTACGCAGCGACGACCGAGCTGTGAAGATCCCTCGAATGATACATCGGTGGTTTTTGAAGTTGATTGTCGACAAATCGACATAGGGACGATACTATCAGGCTTCCGGTTGACAAATCATCGTCATTGGTAAACAAAAACCTGGGCGGAAGTGTCGAGAGTGAATTTAGACAATCGAGTGCCGCGAGCGATGAAACAAGTTCGTTCGCCCACTGTGGCTTCCAGATATTGTCACAGATCGCAGAAATAACCGCTCGGACGACCGAAATTGCGAAACATTTTTCTTCTTCTTCAGAATCCTGTCGCAACTTCTGTGACGTCCCCGACGTCGAATTCTGATTCTGATCATGTCGACAAGATTCGACACAAAAAATCGTGCATGTCGCCAAAGCCAGATGCAAATTCGTAGAATCAGATTCATTTCGAAGAGTGTGAATCAACACTCTCAAAATTCGTTGTCGGAGATCCAAAAAAGTTGGCCTCGAATCCAAAGCGTTGCTCGGACCCTGACCGAGTTTCATCCACGCAGATTCGTCAACTATCGGCGCCGTGGAAAATGCTGTCGGCCACGCGACGATTGACGCCAGAGACTGGAGACAGGTGTGCCTCATTTCGACTTCCTGAATCGACGGGTGAAGTCTGAGTTTTAGAGATTCGGTCAAAACAATGTCCAGCGCTGCGACAAAGTTAGGAAGCAGAATTTCGACGCCTGTGAGACCGAGTTTGAAGAGTTCCGTGCCGTAGTAAATAATTGAGCAGAGAGACAGTCTTTCGCGCTGAAAAAAATTGAATTTCAAAAATAATTTTTTTTTGGGTTCTTTCGAAAAATGAGAGAAAAAAAAGGAAAAAATTTTAATTCCAAAAAAACATAAAAAATGAAATTCATAAAAAAACGTTTTGCTTAAAAAAATCTGATAAAAATTTTTTAGGTTTCAAAATTAAAAAAAATTTTTTATTCGATTCAAATATAATTTCTTAAAAAATTTCACATCGAAAAAAAACTATTTTTACCAAAAACAACGTTTTTACTTTTTTTACAAAAAAAACGTTTGCTTACTCCAAAAAAATTAAAATTTAGTAAAAACGTAAAAAAACTAATCTAAAAAAATTTCAAAAATTAGATAAAAAAAATACAAAAAAAATGATCCAAACAAAACAAGAAAAAATTATTTTTTTGCGTTCGAATTCCCTAAAAAAAATTTTGCATCAAAAAACCATAAAAAAAATTATTTGACTCAAAAACACATAAAAAATTATTCGCTTAAAAAAAAGTTTTTTACGTTTCCCCCCCCCCCCAAAAAAACCTGTAAAAACTCCCAAACATACCTCAACAAGAGCCCGATGAATAGCGAGGTAGAAATGAGCGAGTTGATCGTCCGAAAGCTGTTCCGACGAATTTTTCTCACAAACAATTCGGCAGAGCGCTCCAAGAGCCGCCGCTTTGCCGGCGGCGATGCCATCGACCTGCCTTGGGTCGCCGGTACTGCTGCTGCTGCTGCTGCCGTAACCCGCACTCGTCATGCCTCCCTGACCCGGAGCTGGCGTTGACAGCGAGTAATCACTGGATCCTGTGCTTTGGGCTGAAAAAAAGACCTCATTATTTTTTTTACATTTTTTCAGGTACGTTTTTTTTCCAAATTCAACGTCGAAAACAGGGTTTTTTCGTTGGACGGTATTTATGTTCAAAAAAATTATAAAAATTTCCTAAATTCATTAAAAAAACATTCAAAAACAAATTTTTGTGCAAAAAACTTTTTTTCGAAATAAAAAAATCTTATTTTTTTACAAAATAAATAGTAAAGATCGTTTCGAAATTTTCGTTGCGAAACCAATGACGATTTAGAAGTAACATTTTTTGCTAGAATTTTGTTACATTTTTACGATACATAAGTTTTACGATTTTTTTTCCCCAAACGATACTTTTTTGTCGTTTTTTTAGGTTCTTTTTCGGGTTTTCCGAATCTACAAAAACAAATCGAACAAAATTGCAATGTTTTCCAAAAAAAAACCTAAAAAGTTGATTTTGGGTAGAAAACGTTTTAAAATCAATTTTCGCAGGTTTTTGTACTTCTTTGGACATTTTTTTGTATAATAATTTCTGTCAAAAATAATTTTTTTTGGTCCGCGACTAAAAACAAAAACCCACACTTGAACAAATAAAACATCCATTGAAACATGATTTTCTACCAAAAATGACGGCAGCCAAACCAAACCCTCCCATCAACCAGCAAAAATTTTTCTCGACATCAAAACCTTCAATTTTCCGCTCATTTTTGCTTTGCATAATCCCCCATATTTTATCATAAATAACTTTGCACGCGTGAACGAACAAAACTCACCAAAAGATCGTCGCTGTACCGTTCGATCGCCTCCGCCACCGCTCGCGAGAGCAGCCGACGAAATCGGCACGCTATCGAGATCCATGCCGTTTACTGAGCGCTGGGATATGGAAATGGCATCTGCAAAAAAAAAACACACGCGTAAATTTTTTGTTTGGACCAATAAAAACTAAAATAAACAATTTTTTGATTAATAGCTTTTCGCGTGAAAAAAAAAGCATCAAAGCACGGCTGCGTTTGCTTTTGCTTTTGCGTGTACACCCCTCAGGACGACGTTTCAAGTCAAAAAGGACAGAACCAAGCTATTGTGTCAATTTTTTTTTCATTCGGATGAACAAAAAAACATTCGGAGGAAAAAGAAAAAGAAAAAAAAAGACCATACATTGTCATACATCTGATAAATATGTATTCACACAAAAAAACTTGTAATGTGTACCCGGTTCCTCTCTAAGGCTCCCTACTTAACTCCTCTAACACAAATACCAACAATCACAATATCACAATACAACAATCAAATTTATTCAGCAAAATCACACAAATTACAACAAGCAACCGGGGGACTTGGCCCTAGACAGTGGTTGGTGAAACCCCGTGTCTTAGGCTCTTATATAAAGATGCTAATGGGGCGTTGTTTGCTTCCGGATACTGTGGCAGGGAGATAGACAAAGAGAGGGAACAAGGTGTTGATCGCGTCCGCGGGCGCAAGTCATTTGTCTAACGACTTGCTAGCTCGCGCGGCTGGCCCCTCGCGCCAAAGGTTGGAGCGCGGGTTGCAACACTTCTTTGTCTTCCTCTTTTGCCTTACGCCGCGGATACAACACCCCTCCCCCTTTCGGGAGAAGTTTGAAGCCAATTCGGCCTCAAGCGGCGTGTGGTAGGTACAAAAGGTTTGAAATGGTATCCGGATTGCAGTGGCAACTAGTTGGGAAAAAGGGGCAACTACTTGAATTACGCGGTGCTCGTTTTGGAGAGAAAAAAGGGAAACAACAAAACTCAACGCGGAGGTTGAAGCTCGACCCTGGTGTTGTGGGGAGCGGTGAGGTGTCGTCGCCGGAGTATCAGGGCATCGACGTGGTGCGAGCGTATGCGTGTCGCTTGCGGGCCTTCATGTCGTCGCGGTGGGCTCGGTGTGTCTTGTCGCTGTCATCGTCCTTAATATGGAAGATGAAGCTTCCGTCGTTGCCAGTAACGTGACCGGCAATCCAGACGTTCCTGAGCGGGTCACGACGCCAGACTTCGTCGCCAATTTGGAATAGCGACTCTTCGTCCAGAGGGGAAGGCTTGTTTGTTTGCGCCAAGTTCTTGAGAGGGTGGTTGAGCAGGCGATGGAACATGAGTTCGCTGGGCGACTGGTTCATGGACATCAGTGGGGTGTTGCGGTAGTCCAATAGCCACGTGTTCGCTGCTTCGATGGGCGAGGTGCATGCGCCTTCGTCAAGAATCTTTTTCACTGCCTTCTTGAAGGTACCAACGAATCGTTCGGCAAGTCCGTTAGACTCGGGGTGGTAAGGAGGCGACTTCATCGTTTGTGTGCCATTGTTCTTGAGATGTTCGTTGAATTCCGCTGCACTGAACTGTCTTCCGTTGTCAGAGACAAGGGTGGTAGGATAACCAAAGTTGGCAAAGAGGGAATCCAGCACTTTGATACAGTCAGATGCCGTGGTCTTCTTCATCGGAATAACGAAGGGGTAGCGAGAGTACGCGTCGACTACCACGAGCCAGGAAGCGTCGAAGATAGGTCCGGCAAAATCAATGTGAACCCGTTCGAATGGTTCGGAGGGTGTCGGCCATGAAGTGATTGGATACTTCGTAATTTCGGGAGCGTACTTGTTGCAAGTGGTGCAGGCAGCGCAGAGAGCTTCGATGTCTTTTGTGATGTTTGGCCACCAGACGTAGCGGCGAGCAAGAGCCTTGGTGCGGGACATCCCCTGATGAGCGCGATGAAGAGTGTGCAGCACATGCTTGCGCTGGCTGGGGGAAACAACAACGCGGCTGTCTTTGAAGAGTTGTCCGTTCTCCACATGTAGTTCGGCACGAGCGATGAAGTAAGGGCGCAGCTCGGCTTCTGTGGGAGTCTTCCAGCCTTTCAGCAGAGCTTTAATGACGTGTTGAATCACAGCGTCCTCTTCGGGGGTCATCAGAGTGTCGGCTTTCGGGATTTCAATCGATTGATCTGGTTCGGTCGCCTCGTTATCGATTTCTTCATCGTCTTCCTCAGCTTCGGGTTCAAAACCAAAGTACGAGTACGTGTTCAGGCTTGAAGCGTTGTCGAGTGGAAGACTTGAGCGTGACAGGGCGTCGGCAACAAGGTTGTTCGGACCCTTGATGTAGCACGGGACGATATCGAAGTCTTGGATGTGCAAGAGCCATCGATTGAGGCGGGCCGATTTCGAAGAGGCACTCTGGAGATGAGTCAGTGGATTGTGATCAGTGTTCCAGATGATTTGTGTGCCATAAAGCAGGTGCTTGAAGTGGTCCAGCGTTGCCACAAGTGCCAGAAGTTCGAGCTCGGTGATTGTGTAGTTCTTTTCCGCCTTGGTCAGTTGGCGAGAGAAGAAAGCAACTGCACGAAGGTTTCCGTTGTCGTCTGCTTGGAGTAGCGCAGATGCAAGGCCTTCAAGACAGGCGTCGGTGTGAACTACAAATTCACGGTCGTAGTTGGGGGCAACGAGCACTGGTGGTTTCGTCAGTTCGAGGATCAGCGTGTTGAATGCGATCTGCTCGGTTTCTGACCACTTGAATGGAACGTTCTTGCGAGTCAGGTTCGTCAGAGGGCGAGCAATGGTTGCGAAGTGAGGGATGAATCTTCGAAAGAAGTTGGCCAGTCCAAGGAAGCGTTTCACGTCTTGTGCAGATGTTGGAGCGGGGTAGTTCTTGATCGCACGAACGTGAATGTCTGATGGACTAATACCGTCGCTATCAATTCGGTGACCGACGTAAGTGACGTGTCGGTTGACCAGCGAACACTTCGAGGCATGAATCTTGAGACCAAATTCGCGAAATCGTTTGAAGACTTTCTCAAGCGCGGCGAGATGCGTAGCAGGGTCTTCCGACTTCGTGAAAATAATCACGTCGTCCATGTACGCCAATGCGACGTCTTCCAATCCCTTCAGGACGGTGGACATGACGCGGCAAAATATTGCAGGCGCATTCTTCAGACCAAATGGCATAGTCTTGAATTGGTAGATGCCTTTTTCGGTAGTAATGCCACAATACCGACTAGTTTCTTCATCCAGAGGGATTTGTAGAAACCCCGATTTTAGGTCCAACGTGGAATACCAATAACAGCCGGCAGTACGGTTTAGTAGAGTCTCAATCCGTGGTAGTGGAAAGGGGTCGGTCTCGGTGACGTTATTCAGGCGTCGAAAATCGACACAAGAACGAAGTTCACCGCTTTTCTTTGGCGCGACTACGATTCCGCTGACCCATGGCGTGGTAGATTCCACGAGTACGCCCGCGTCCAGCATTTCCGTAATAAACTTATCGACTGCGGGAGTTGCCTTTTCTGGGATACGATACGGCATTGTCGAGATCGGTTTAGTCGAGGTGACACGCATGCGAGGAGCAGTGATGGTGCATCGTCCCAGATCTTTGTCGTTTCGACTGAATATGTCGTCGTGGCGCTGGATCAAATCGCAAAGATCGATGAGTTTGTCACCAGAAATTCCAGTATCCGAGAATAGCAGTTCGTCCTTCTTTTTCGGAAGAGTAACGAGTACCTGGGAAAGTTTGAAAGTTTCGCTACCGATTCGACAAGTTTTTGCAGTGTAGTTGATGGTGATCTCGTTCAGCTTCTTGAGAATGCTTTCTCCAACCAGTACGTCGTAGTGGTCATCGAACAATTCTTGGTCGAGTACCAGTGGTTTGACTTCGACACATTGTGAGCCAATTCTGAGCTTGACATGCGCGACTTCATTGACCTTGATCGGTGTTCCATCAATACCTACGAGATTGTAGGGTTCGTTTGGTTTCGTTGTTGGAATATTGTAGCGGTCAACGAATGACTGATGAATGATCGAGTACATGGCAGCGGTGTCGACGAGCAGTCTGGCTGATAGATCGTTAATAAAACCACTTAGCTTGACGCACGTGGTGCTCACTTGGTTGCGAATTGGATACATTTGTTGCAAGGGCAAAGTGGGTTCTTCGGTAGCGTCCTGGGCGTGGGAGTTTCTATTTCTCCGCCAAGTGCGTGCGCGGTGCCATAGACGGGTTGTCAGGAATGGCAGATTGACGTAGCGCATACATTCTTGAATCAGGGCTGGGAGAATGATCCTTGCAGCGATTGTCAAGGTAATGTAGATGCAACACGAAAATACCCAGAGTTGAGTTGGAGAAATAAGTCCACCTGTGAGGAATCCAAAAAGACCATTAGCAACTAGTGATTCGGCAAATTGTTTGGCCTTTTCAGTCTGGGCTGATCGGATAGAATTTGTCCGAGTTCCAGGGACGGCGTTGGATGCGTAGTCCAGTGTGTCGATCACATCTTTCACGTCCATGTGGTTCACGATATCGTTGTAGAATTGTTGGAAGGAAAATACTTCCGAAAGGTTCGTCAGAATCAGATTAGCGTAGACTTGGTGTTTGTCGCCAACGTATAGTTCCGGGAAATCAACGTTGCGGAAACGGCCAATCTCGGCGAGTCTGTGAACAAATGCCATGTGGCCGGTTTGCTGATCGTACCGCTGTAGTTGGTTATTCGGTCGATCAAAATGAATGTACGGAACATCGGCACAGTTGACTCGGTCGGCAGACGGTTCAAGAATTCTGGTGATGGGATCCAGGAATGCTTGCAGTTTCCGTCCATGGTAGATGAATTCGACCGGCAGGCGGTTGTAACACTCGGGTTGAGGCAAAAATGTTACTGACTCAAACGGTAGGGCGTTGCACGTTTTGACTTCGAGCGTTGTCGCTGTAACCAATCGGGCTTTGATTGCGGTTTGGTTGAGCAGTTCGCGAGCCAGCAAAGTTGGGTTGGCTGTAGCGAGGGCGACGGTTGCTTCGGCAATAGCTTCGAGAGCGGAACAAATGTGTTTGATGGATGCCTCGAAAAACTGTCTGGCAACGTTGTCAGCGTTTCGTTGAAGGGCAGTGAGTTGCGCGGCCAGTTGATTCGTTAGAACAATACCAGCGTCGCGCGGAATGCGCTTCAATTCGGCTGCATGTTCGAGTTCCTGTTGAGCGTCTTGCCATGTCTTGTTCGTTATGGCGTATCCCTGATCGGTGACAAGCATGGTCTTGTTGCAATCACGAATAGGAATTTCTTTGACGTTACTGGAAAACGATAGTGCAAATTGCTTGCTTTCGGCGATAAATGTATTTCCACCGAATGAGCCATGCATTGCCTGCATTAGAATAAAGCGACACTGATGCGTGTTATCGGGCTCCCAGATTAGTACACCTTGTTCGGCAAGTTGGCACGAGCCTTGGCGGTAGTAGCAAGCGGTTGCCGATGGGACGATTTTCGTGACCTCTTCTGTTCCGTGGCGGGTGTAAATGTGCGTCGTCGTAAGATAGCAATTAACGACTGACTGCTTTTCACTCCACATGTAGCGCGGCCACCAGCGATCAGAAAAAATCAAAGTATTGTTCGTAGCGAAGAAATCAGTATGGTTCAGCAGGGTTCCATGTTCCGAAATTTGGACAGTGGCCATTCGTTTGCAATCGGCGCTGGTGGTAGGAATAGGGTCATGGATGGCATCGGAATAAACGTCTGTTCCAAAAAATGAGCAGCTGTGCGTCTGGGTAGTGCGAATGCACTGGCAGTGGTGTGCCTCAGTTTTGTACTCGATAGTGTTCGGTCGGTAAACTTCCCAGTTAGTGTTTACAATAGCATCATTTTTGCGGAATGTGGGTGCATGGCAGGGTGGCTTGTTGGGTAAGGTCCAATACGAGGTGACAGCATCGTGGGTGCAAAACAAGACGTCGTCGTTCTGCGAGTGTGCTTGGATCGGAAAAACAAAGAGAGCGAGTACGCAGAGCACGATTGTCTTCCAAGTCCAAGACAAAGGTCGTGTTTTCGGGCGATTGTCTGGTCGAGTTAGCACAGAGGATGCAATAGGCATGGCCATAGAATAAATCGAATGTTGGTTGGCAAAGCGGACAGAGGGTTTACGGTCGGGCGATTTGCTGAACTGCCGTCTACCTCCATGTCGACTGTTATCGGAGCCGCTCGAATCGCTTCTCTTCCGGTGGTGGTCATAGCGGTCACGGCTATTGTTGCGGTAACGATTGGTTTCATAGCGGTCGCGACTGTCGCTTCGGTAGTTGCGATTGCGTTCGTGGTGGTCGCGGCTATCGCTACGATAGTGCCGACTGTAATCTCGGCTATCGCTGCGACGGTCTCGGTCGCGGCTGTCGTTCCGACGGTTTCGATCGCGGCTGTCGTTCCGACGGTTTCGATCGCGGCTGTCGTTCCGACGGTTTCGATCGCGGCTGTCGTTGCGTGACCTACGATCGTTTTGGTAGCGGTCACGAGTACCATGGGATCGATCATCTGCGTCCTGTTTGCGTTGGTAGCAGTGGCGCGCAATATGTCCAGTTTTGTGGCAATAAAAACATTCGCTGTTTTTGTAGGCGTTCGTCGTCTCACCGATTCGCATGGAAGCCTTAAACGCATTCTGGAGGTCATGAACTTCCTTTCGGGCTCTGGCACGTTCTGCCTGAATAAGCTCTTGACGATGAGCCATGGCAACAGCTTCTTCGGTGGTCGCTGGCTGATGCCCACGAACGTAAGCGCGCAATTCACCGTTCATGCGATTGATGGTTTCGCGTCGAAGCACGTTTTCGATCATTTCAGGAGGATCGCCTTCCATCATGGTGTAGACGAGAGTGGCAAGGCGAGTCGCGAATTGATGCACCGCTTCGTCCTTCTGCTGGTAGCACTGTCCGAAGTTCTCCTCTGCAGCGAGTTTAGCCGTACGGCTCGGAAAACGACGGTTCAGGGCTTCCAAAGTTGCGTCGTAGTCTGCACGAACGGCAGCGTTCAAAGCATCGTAAGCCAAAAATGCGGCACCTTCCAATTTGGAAACAAGATGGGCAAGGCGTTGTCCTTCGAGTAAATGAAAGGGACCTCGGGCAATGTATAATTCAAACTTGCGGAGCCAGTGGGAGAATGCCTGCGTTGGTGAACCATCGAACATGGGGCAGCTGTCAATCGCTGGGTTCATGGCTATCATGAGCATTGGGGCCTGCGTCGGCGGATCGTCGTTAGCGTCGTCAGGAAATTCGTCCATGTCATCGACAAAATAGCCATTGTCAAAGTGGAACATCGAATTCATTGTCCCAAACATGACGTTCGTAGTGTGGTACTCCGTTGAGCTTGACTGGGGAGCTTGGCTTTGCATAGACAGGGCTCGTAGTTGCTCGATTGCCTGAGCAGTGGGGTCAAGCATGGCCTGGGATTTCATCGGAGCACAAAATTTATCCCGGCGAATTAGCGTAGGGGGTTTCGGTTTTGAGTCTAGATTTAGTTCGTTAATTTTCGTCTCCAGTTTACGGATTTCGTCACGCAGCTCATCAAGCTGTTTCGTAGCGTTGCACGCCTTCGTAGTTAGTTCGGTCAATGCCGTCAATCGTATCGTAGTTTTCTCGTGATCCGTCGTTTGCTTCGTAAAAGCCGTTCCAAGAAGCTTCTTCAATTCATCGTACTTGTCTGTGTCGCCGTGCACAGCATCACCAATCTTCTCTGTGAGCGCAATGTTCACCTGCTCTTCAATATCATCTGCTTGTCGATCCTTGAGGGTCTGAATGTCCTCCTTTACTTCCTTGATCGCGGTTTCCAAATTATTTATCGATAACAACGTGCTCTTTTCGAATACCATCAGCGTTTTGACTAGCTGTTCGACGGTGTGGCAGTTTTCGAATAGGGATGGCATTTTCGAGTACGTATGCCGAGAGTTTGTCATCAAAAGACGTTACACAAAATAAAATATCACACAATAGACAATAGGGCAGGGGCAATTTTTCCGGAAAAATGGGGAGGAGGCAGGGGGTGCCTTTAGAGCGGGAGTGGCACCAGTAATGTGTACCCGGTTCCTCTCTAAGGCTCCCTACTTAACTCCTCTAACACAAATACCAACAATCACAATATCACAATACAACAATCAAATTTATTCAGCAAAATCACACAAATTACAACAAGCAACCGGGGGACTTGGCCCTAGACAGTGGTTGGTGAAACCCCGTGTCTTAGGCTCTTATATAAAGATGCTAATGGGGCGTTGTTTGCTTCCGGATACTGTGGCAGGGAGATAGACAAAGAGAGGGAACAAGGTGTTGATCGCGTCCGCGGGCGCAAGTCATTTGTCTAACGACTTGCTAGCTCGCGCGGCTGGCCCCTCGCGCCAAAGGTTGGAGCGCGGGTTGCAACACTTCTTTGTCTTCCTCTTTTGCCTTACGCCGCGGATACAACAACTTGTAAACTGGATACTGAAAACCCTGCTGACGGACAAAATCACAGATTTGCACAATCCTATTATTATTCTTTAAAAAAAACGAGTTTCAGGTGTCAATTGAATAAAACGTGACTCATAGAGGACAAAAAAATGTGCATTCAACGTTTCAAAATCGTCATTGGGTTTTTCAAAAAGCAGTGATTTTACCAGACTTGAATTCGTACAAATCGATGGGGGGAAAAATTATTTTTGCCAAAAAAAATAAAAAAAAATGCAAAATTGTAAAAAACATTTTTTATTATTTAAAAAAATTATTTTTATTTATTTATTTATTTCACCATTACTCAGTGGTTAGTTATCATTAGACCAGATGTTAGGAGGCACAAATGACGTAAAAAAAAAAAAAAAAAAAAAAAAAAATTATTTATTTACCGTTTTTTAACCAAAAATCTATTTTTTACATTTTTAAAAATTGTATCCATTATTAGGTCAAAAAACCCAAAAAAAACGGAAAAAAACGACAAAAAAAGTATTTTTCGTTAAAAAAAATCGTAAAAAAATACAAAAATTGTAAAAAATGTTACTTCGAAGTCAATAAATTTTGCAACGAAACTTCCAAAAACAATCGTTACAACAACAAAACATCTTAATAAAAAAAGCGTTAATTATTCAAAAATATCGCCAAAAAAAATAAAAAAGTTTCATTGTTTGAATATTTTTTACCCCTTTTCAACTCCAAAAATAAGTTTTTCAGCGCAATCAATAAATTTTGGAAAACTAAACAATTGAGTCAGCAAAAACAAATCAGAAGGAATCCGTAGAAAAGCGTTCAATTCTTCAAAAGACGTCAAAAAAGCGTGTGAATCTTTCTTTTTTCTATTTTTTTTTCTTCAGCCTGATTAAACAATCCTTCAATTTCCTTTTTCCGCGTTAACCGAACCGTAAAAACGTTCAAAGTCAAAATCAAAATCAAAATCAAAATCACAACC
This sequence comes from Turbatrix aceti, assembly GCA_963969345.1. Taxonomy (NCBI): domain Eukaryota; kingdom Metazoa; phylum Nematoda; class Chromadorea; order Rhabditida; family Panagrolaimidae; genus Turbatrix; species Turbatrix aceti. The sequence continues at coordinate 8,243,393 of OZ017766.1, read as the reverse complement.
TGTCAACCCCCCCCCCCCATCCTCATTCATTCACAAAATGCAGACAGACGCAGAGCAAAGGACGATTCCTTTCTTTCGAAGGAGTTTAACTGGCTCGAAGGAGTTTAATCCTCTCCTTTCCTCCTCCTACGCTACAACCTGACTGACTGACCGACCAACCAACAAATTTTTTTAGTAAATTATTTATAAAGGTCCGATCAAGTCTGACCTGTCTGTCTCGCGAACAGGGTTGAGCGAACGTTCGTGTTCGTTCATGTTCGTTCGCGAACAGATTCGATGTTTCCTTTTCGTGTTCGTTCGCGAACAAAGCTAAATTTTCCGAACAGATGAAACGAACAAAAATCCAGGAAAAATTAGGGTCAGGGTGTCAAAATCAATGTATTTGATAAAAAAAATGGCAAATAACATGCATAAAATTTAGCCAATAAAAGATGTACGAGAACTTGTATCAAAAACGAAAAAGATGGATTGCCCAAATTTACGTTTTTCTACTCAGGAGAACACAATTTTGCACAAATTATGAAAATAATTTGTTCGATGTTCGTTCGTGTTTATTCGCGAACAAGGTCAAAATTGTTCGCGTTTGTTCACAATTCTGAAAAATTGTTCATGTTCGTTCGCGAACAAAAAAAACGGGCTGTTCGCTCAACCCTGCACGAACCCTTAATCCATTATTATTTACGTAAAAATAAAAAAAAGTAATCAACGCCACACGCGCTTTCACACACACAACAAATCACAAATCAATCCGTCGTCGTTTGTCTACTTTTTCTTTTTCTTATCCTTTTTCCTCCGCAGAACAGTCATCCCTACGTCGACGTCGACAATTGAACTCGACTCGACTCGTTGTCCTGTCAGCCCCAGCCAAACGTCCACGTCCCCGTCCGTGGCTAGCAGCAGCGTCCGAATCGAGTCCGGGTCTAACGTAGCCGCCAGTCAGCTGCAGCTGCCTGCACCTGGCGAGAAAAACCGTTTTTGACGCTGTGCGTCGACCATCCATCCATTCATTCACTCATTCCATCGTCGATACATAGCGTCAATACCCCCCCCCCCCCACCAGGACGTCCACCACGTCCACAACGACCACGACCACCACGAGCAAAAGCAGTCCACCCGGCGGCCGCGGCCTCATTTCCCTTTTTTTCGCGCGCAACAACCAACCAACCAACCAACCCCAAACAAGGAACCAAGAGAGGTTAGATATGTACTTCGAGGTGAGATGAGGTGTGCAAGTCGTCGTCCTATTCGGTGTGCGTCATCTCTATCGCCGATGTATGCATTTGGATGGTGGTAGCCTTGAAATTTAAACCAAACCAGTCGCTTGCCTCCTCCCGCCAATATTCAATTTAATAGCTTCGTTACAAAAGATGAGGAACACACACCACGTCAGGAAGAAACAAACCCCCAAACCAAGTTTAAGGTCGAGTTTTGATTGTGCTCGGACAAAAAAATTTTTGCGCCACACAAACAATCTGGGATTCAAGTATGTGAACGGGCCCGGCTTGTACCAAAAAAAAGTTTGTAAATGAAAAAAAATTAAATTTGCTTAAATTTTCTAAAATTGAGATTTAAACTAGTTGAAGGGCAAATTTTAGGACTTCAAATGCATTTTGACAATATTTTTTAAACGATTCAGAAAAAAATGAACGTATTCAAGAATTTCAAAGAGCGCACGATTTTTTTTCGGCCAGAAGTTGCAAAAAACAAAGTGCAAAATTTTTTAGAAATTGTAATTTTTCCAAAAAAAAATTAAAAAACGTTAAAAACATATTTACTGGATAAAATACGTTGCATAATTTTTCAAAATTCTAAAACAAAAAAAAAACAATTTTTTCCGGCACAAACCAAAAAAACCTTCCGGCGTTTTTTTTTTAAAATTCAGCAGCAAAAATAAAAAATTTTCAATTTCCAAAAATTCTTCCAACACGAAAAAAAAAACTAAATTTTGGAGTTCGAAATGGTAAAGAAACAATTTTTTTTAAATGTTGTATTCAAAGTGCCCAAAATCATTGTGGAATGACTTTCGCGGGTTTTTGAATCAAAATCGCACATTTTTTAAGTTTGTGCCAAAAACCAATTTTTTCACTTCCAAAACAGTCAAATCACAAAAAAATGGTTCTTCATAACCAGCAGAGTCCTTTTTTGAGTCAAAATCATAATACAAACCACCTTTCATCGCCCAACACCACCCATCCATCCGCGCACGCCAGTCAGCTGGTTTTGTAGATAAAAGAAGGAAAAAAGAATCAATCCTATTCACCTATTCATAAAAAAGACATTATTACATCCATCGCAACAATCCAGTAACAAGTGGTACATACACATGCACGGTAAATCCTATCCTATCCTCCTCGTTGACAGACATTTTGAACAACAATGAAGAAAAAAATTTTTTTGTCCATTGTAATAAATATTTACAGAATTACGGAACTTGAAAAAAAATTGTGTTTAATCATCTGAAGACCTCCCCCCCGACAGATCACCTAAAAAATTCAAAAAATCGTCTAATATTTATTTCCCGCAAAAAAAGGTCGTTAGATCGTTCGTTTTGCAATAAAAATCTAAATTACGATTTTTTTGATTAATAAAAAGTTGAAGAAACCCATAAAATGAATGAATAAAATAAACAAATGAAAACATAAATTCAAGAAAAAAAATTATTTATTTTCAGGAAACTTCAAATCGTTTTTTTTCTGGCATTTTGAAGGTCGAGTGAGTAACGAACAAAAAAATAAACTCAATGGATCATTGATCCATTTATGTACGTTCCCGACTGAATAAAATAACAATGAAAAATCTTCAGAAAAAAATTTTCACAGCACACAAACGAACCCGATAAACAACTCTTCACGCAGGTCAGGTGAACAGGTATGTATGTAGTACGTAAAAATTTATTCCACGCGTATAAATATGTATAACAGTTCGTTCGTTCGTTCGTACAGAGCTCTTCGACCACAAAAAAAATATAACAAAATCCTACTTTTTTTTAGTTAAACGTGAAAAAATTGAGCGTTTGAAAAAAATGGGGGATTGACAAGTCAGTAACCTTCCTCTATCCTCCGGTGATGTGCGTGTGTGTCTATCCATCCATCCATCCATCCATCTGGATGGATGAATGCGTGCGCAACTCTTGTCTTGCAAAAACCCCTCTCTGACTCGCTCAAGCTCGAGTTCGCTCGCGCATCCCTATTTTTCCTTCCTTCCCACCATCCACGATAGACTACCCTCCCCCCTCCTCCCCGTAAAACACGTACTACGCGTGTGCGTGTGGTCGATGGTGGATCTCAAGATGCGTGCGCACTTCGCACTTATTATACATACAAGGAATGTGTCCGGTGACATTTTGGAAATTCTTCACAAAATTTTGCCAAAAAGTTGCTTTTACAATAAAAAGTTATTACCGTAAAATTTACCTGCCTGAGGCATCTACTGGCGGAGTTACGATCGCTTGAAATCGCGTTTTCGTCATTTTTGATGATTTTTGGCACGTCGTAGCTAAAAAACTACGGCATTTCCAAAGACGGGTTACAAATTAATCAACGTGATTTTTGATGGAGAATCCGAAAAAAATATAAAAATATAGGGTTACCACCTTGAAAAATGCCGAAAACCATATTTAAAAAGTGTCACAATCGCAACTTTTGTTTCGGCATTTTTCAAGGTGGCAACCAATATTTTTATATTTTTACTGAACTCTCCATCAAAAATCACGTCAATCAAAATGTACCCCAACTTTGGAAATGCCATAGTTTTTTAGCTACAACGTTCCAAAAATCGTCAAAAAAAAGCAAAAACGCGATTTCAGGCGATCGTAACTCCGCCAATAGATGCCTCAGGCAGGTGAATTTTACAATAAAAACTTTTCATTGTAAAAGCAACTTTTTGGCAAAATTTTGTAAAGAGTTTCCAAAACATCACCTAACACATTCTTTTTACGTTGCATGCGAACGCGTAAACGAACGAACGAACACAAAACAGACGGATTCGCGTGAAGAACACGACAAATCCGTCTTTTTTCCATTTCCTTTTTTTCACGGAGGATATAACCTCTTAAAGATCAGATCGACTGGATGGACACTCGCTCACTCACTCACAGCTAAGTGACATAAAAAGATATTTAGTAGATACTATTCAGCCGAAAAACGGAACAAAAAAGCAGAAAAACAGGACAGATCATCATCAGCACACACCCATCGCAGCCGGTTAGACATGGACATCTATTTTTTCTATTTTTAGCCCTCCCCCCAAAAAAAGCAGACGATCAAAAACACACGCAGTAGCTCAAAATAGCACCTCATTGCCTCCGATAAATTCCGCGTTAGCGTAAATCAAAACCACCAAACAAAAAAAGAGCTTCCTAAAGTTGACGTGTAAACAACGACACAATTCCACGTCGAAAAGCCAACAACCAGCAGTCACTCAATCAACCAACGAATTGCGGGTTTTTTCTTATCACTAAATAATAGTATGCAAACTTCCGATAAGCTGCGAACGTAAAAAAGGCGGTGGCTCGGAGTGTAAAAGGATTTGATTTTGACAATCGATTAAACAAACTCAATACAAAAATGAGTTCAAAAACGTGCAAAAATTGATGACAATATATAAATTGGAATTTTTGAATTTTTTGCCAAAAAAAAATCATAAAAAAACAACAAAAATTATAGTTTCCTGGAAAAAATATCGTAAAACTTATGTATCGTAAAAAAGTAACAACATCCAAAAAAAAGTAACAAAAAATTAATTTCGTGTCGATTTCGTGTCAACAAAAATTCCTAAATTATGTTTACCTTCTCATCGTAAAATTAGATTTTTCTTATTTTTGTAAAATTATAATTTGAAAATCTCGAAACAATTTTTTTTTACGTTTTTTATAATTTTTTATAATTTTACATTTTTTTTGCATTTTTTAGGTCGTTTTTTTGGTTCGGGTCGATGCTAAAAAATGGTTCAAAACCCAGGTGTTTGATGGAACAACAACAAAAAATCCTTACAAAAAATGGCAAATTAAATTCAAAAAAATTTTTTTTTTCAATTTTCAGTAAATTTTGGAAAATTTTACACGTTTACGTCCAGAAACCCTAATTTTGACAACCTAACAAACTACAAACAAAGCTTGCAACCAACCGCTTACGCCCAAAGCATCAACGATAGAGGCAGAAACAGAAACAGATCAAAGCTTCAATCGCCAACAAAATCTGGTGAACAAACAAAAATAAACAAACAAGCATCACCTGCAGGAGGCCGTTACTGTCTTTTTATGGTTTTGATGTATTACGAATCCAACATCGTGGCTCTTCTCCAGCTGGGACAACAATCCAAGAATACATACATACATACAAACATACGCGGACGCTATTCTCAATAATTTTAGCTCGCCAGGTGGCAATGAAAAAAAATGAAGATCAAAAGTGGGGCAAAAACATTCATAAATGACAAATATTAAAAATCAATTTTTAGTACGATTTGTAAATCTTTAATAATCGTAATATTATATTTATTCAGAACGTAATTTATAGCGTTCTATCATTCGAGAAATTTTTTACAATTTTTTACGCTCGCATAAGCTCTTCAAAAAATTTCCACATACACCCCAGGCCTCGGAAAAAAAAGAACAAAGTGCCAGACAATAAATGAATGAGCATAAAAAAAAAGATGAATAACGACGCAGGCTAACATAAGCAGGCACTGCCCTGCCTGCCCTGACCGAGAAAAAAAGCAAGGTTGCCAGCGGCGGCGACGGCGACGGCGGTGGCGGTGGCGATGGCAGCCGCTTCCTCAGCCAGCCTCGGCGGCAAATTTTTGCAACGTTTCGTTGTTGTTATTTCTCGTTTCTCTTTTCTCTTTTGGCATCAGTCGTCGAATCGTGACTCTGGTAACTATGTACGCCGCGGAGAAGTGAAAAAACGGAGAAAAAAGCGGAAAAACCATAGAGCAAAAGGAAGACAGGCAAGGCTGGGGCGGACACGCGCGAGCAAGCAAACACGGCACAAACATCGCTCTCAGGGACGAAAAGGAAAAAGGGTTGCCAGCAGGCAAACAGAACACAAACACGCAGCTGACCAGCTCCGGAATGGCTACTAGGGCATTTCAAGGCACTTAAAAAAAATTTAAAAAAATGAATGCGATTTTGCAAAAATCCGACATTTACCAAACACAGCAAAAAGAGTTCAAAAACTTGCCAAAACAGATTTAAAAACGTTTCAAAGTGATTTTGGCGTTTTAAAAAGTGCAAAAGATGTTCTTTGGGACCTTGGAGCTCGATGCCTTGAGCCATGACTCAAAAAGTTTGTTGTCCACGTTTCTGACAGTTTTACCATCCGGACCAGGTACAAAAAAACTGATTTTTGAGATTCACTGTTTCAAACCTCAAAAATCAGTTTTTTTACCTCAAAAATTTGTGTTTTAGAAACTTTGGCAATTTTGTTACATTTTATGCGGAAAAAAAACATGAAAGCCAAAAAAAAGACAAAAAAGTAGCGTTTTGGAAAAAAAATATCGTAAAACATTTCTATCGTAAAAAAAGTAACAAAATCCAAGCCAAAAATGTTAATTCTGTGTCAAAAGTTTTGGAACGAAAATTCCAAAACAATCGTTACTTTCTTACCGTAAAATAAGATTCTTTTATTTTTCTAAAAATATTCCAAAAAATTGGAAAAAAATTGAAAATTTTACAATTATTGCACGTAACACTGCACATTTTTTCAATTTAAAGGCCATATCCACCTGGGGGGTCTCTTGGAAGCAAAATTTCGCTAGTGTTCTCTCTAACGCATTTATGTATTTTTCCTCGTTTAACATTTTTTGTGTAAAAAAGGCACTAAAGATGCTTCCAAACGCCAGCCAGTCATGTCTACAAGGTCATCTTGTTTTTGTTTAACGATACATATTCACTTTTCGGCACCTGCGCCGCGCCACTCGTTGTAATAAAAATGGCTCATAACACAGCGCGCGTTCGTACATAACAGATATCAAATATTCCATCAGATCGCTGCGCTGTACTGCGTTCATAAAATCAAATAAAATAAAACCGTAATAACAGTACAGAAAACAATAATTCCGTTGATTTTGATCAATTTTAGCAAGAAAATCGGGCAAAAACATATCATGCAAATTTAACAATCCTTCAGCCTAAAATTTCAGTTAACATCAAAAATATTTACATATCACAAAATTTTTAGAATTGTCCCAGTGAACCCCATCAACTGTACAAAAAGCCTAATTGCAAGTCAACCCCGAAGCAAAAGTTCAAACAGAAAAAAAAAGAGGGGATAAGCTGACTACCAAGCACTAAATCAACTCTCTCTCTCTCCGACTGATGAGTCGTAAGACAAACAAGGCGTGTGTTTCGTTTTCTCCCGATCATGAACCAGCGCGCCAGCGAAAATGCTGCGTTCTTTCACAAACTGAATCTCACAAAAGTTGCTGACAGATGAAAATTTTGATGTATACATAAAATCCGAAAAAAAAATAAAAATATTGGGTTATCACCAGGGTTGAGAAAACTGTCCATTTTTTTGTTCGCGATCGAACACGAACGTGTTCGAAAAACCAAACGAACGCGAACAATTTTGACCTTGTTCGCGAACAAACACGAACGAACATCGAACAAATTATTTTATTTGCCATTTTTTTGTCAAATAATATTCATTTTGACACCCTGACCCTAATTTTTCCTGCATTTTTGTTCGTTTCAACTGTTCGGAAAATTTAGCTCTGTTCGCGAACAAACGTGAACAAATAAATTTATGAAAAAAAAGAAAAATTTGTTCGCGAACGAACACGAACAGGAAAAATCGAATCTGTTCGCAAACAAACACGAACGTTCGCTCAACTCTGGTTATCACCTTGAAAAATGCCAAAAAAACGCATTTGAAAAAATCGTCACAATGCAAACATTTGTTTTGGCATTTTTTTAAGTGATAACCCTATATTTTTATATTTTTTTCAGACTCTCGATCAAAAATCACATTGATCAATTTTAACCCTGGTTTTGGAAATATCGTAATTTTTTTAGCTAGAACGCGCCAAAAATCGTTAAAAATGGCAACAACGCGATTTTCGACTACCGTAACTGAGAAAAATTTTCGTTGTAAAAGCTACTTTTTTTTGGCAGAACTTCGCAAAAAAAAACAAAATCACAAACTAACCTTCTACTTTTCCAGCCAATCCAGGTGTGGTCCTCACCTGAACCTGTGCAGCATCGCCCAGAAGGTAGAGAAAAACGTCCAAAATCGCAGAAGTTTGAAAAGCCGGTGCCTGACGATTTCCGTCATCATTTTCGCTTCTATGAAGTCGATGAAATGGATTCGCTTTGAGATAATGATAGACAAAAAAACTTGGTTTAGGTTTTTTTACTTGCGTTTGATCGATGCTCGCTCCTCCGGGTGACGTCGGCATACCTGTACTTGGTCCGGGTGGTAGAATTTCCTCAGAATGCACAGAATGACTCTGGGAATGACCCGAGTGATTCTGATTCTGATTCTTTGCCTTGTGTTTACTCGACGATCCCAAAAAAGAAGTCGTCGTTTTCCGCATCGACGAACTCGTCGTCGTCGTCGTTGTCGATGATTTCTCCAAATTCGATGCCGTCTGATTCATCGAATCCCCAGAAATGGCGCTTCCAACCGACAAATTTGACTGTCGCTGACTCGTATAAGCCTTCCATTCATCGGCCACGATTTCCGCCCACGATTGTTGGGCTTCGGCGGATTCGTGGAAATCGGCTGTCACCTGTGGGTCACCGTAGATGACGTCAACGAGCCGGACAAATACCAAAACGTTGAGGAAAAAAGCCAGCGACAAATTTTCACTTTTTTCATCGCCGGACGCGGATATTTTGTCGAGGACGGCGGTGGGTTGATCCAGAAGATGGATGAAGCGAAACCAGGTATCGACGAGTTGGGGCGGTGCAGGGCCAGGTGAGGGCAGGAGACTTTGAAGTTTTAGGGGAACTGAAAAAAATGGCTTGAAAAAATCAATTTTTCGGGTTCAAAACACAATTTTTCGCTTCTTTTTTATTCATTTTTTTAATTTTTCAAAAACAAATAAAATGATCCATAAAACTTCAAAAAATTCAGAAAAATAAAAATGAGCTCAAAATCACCGTTATGTAACAAAAAATGGCAAAAAAACATTTCTAAAACCTAAAAAAGGATAAAAAAAGGTTAAAATTCGTAAAAAAAAGTTTCGTAATTCAAGTTTTTTCAAAAGTAACAATTTAGAGTGATAAAAATAGAATTTCAAAAAAAACATTGCCGGATTCGAAAACTCCCAAAAACACAGATTACTAAATTTTATGTTTTTCTACCCGAAAAGCGGCAATTTTTCCTAAATTACGTAAAAAAGTTATTATTTGAAAAAAAGTACCGTAATTCAAGTTTTACCGATAAAAACTACGATAAAAACTAATATTTCACAAGTTTTTTTTATAATTTTCCAAATCGTCGTTATTTGACAAAAAAAAGTGGCACAAAAACATAAATTAGATAAAAAGGTACAATTTGAAAAAAAAAATACCAAAATACAGGTTTTTTTTCAAAAATAATCATTTCCGAGTCAAAAGTACCGTAATTAAGTAACTTATCCCGCCACGAAAATGTTATTTTTGTTCAAAATTAATTTACTTTTTAGCAATAAAAATGTGTAAAAAATCGTAACCCTATTAAAAAACGAAAATTACCCTGGTTTACGTTTTTTTTATTAATTTTAAAGACAAAAGGTTCAAAAAACCCACCAATATCCGGAGACCCATATCTCGGTTTCTTCACAACCTGCCGAAAGATGATCGCAGCCATCGGGAGAACATGCCTTCCCCAGTGTTCAAAGAGTACGACATGCCCTTTCCACTGATCCACAAAATGATGGAGTGTTTTCCAGTACGAAGGAGACGGTACGTATTCCAAAATCGCAGCTGCAGTCCACGAATCAAAGAGTGCACCGATGAGTTCTGCGGCAATGTTGTGAGGCTGTCCGAGTTCATCTGCGGCTGCGGTGGGGTGATCGAGCATCTGAGCGTTGGTCTCAAGGAGAAAGACAATCAGCTGTGACCAGTATTCATCGCGAAAGTCGTCTATGACCCTCGAACCCAGCTGACAGAGTGAAAGCAATATTGTTCTCATCTCAACGCCCTGCCTTGTTTCTGCGTGACTCAATTCGGAATTTGAAACTACCGTAACACCCTTCGTGTCTCGAGGCATAAAAACAAATCTCATAGCCTCGAGCATTCTTCGAAAATATCGATCTGGGTGCTGGAGCAACGCTGACGGACACGAAGCGTGTGGCTCCGTCGTGAGTGCCGACATCCAAACCAGGTAAATCCGGGTTGCCGAATGGATTGTTTCGTAATCGCGTTGGCGAAGAAATGGCAGCGAAAATGAGTGATTGATAATCTGGAAGAAAAAAACCCATCAAACGCCAAAAAAAGTCAAAAATCCTACCGCCATCACCCATTCCAAATCCAGCTCAGTTTGAACCACGGATTCAGTTTCTGGATGATCGATGATGCCGACGATTTCCTTGATGAGTGCTGCAGCGACGCCATCTCCTGTTTCACTAAAAAAAAAGAGGAAAAATGAAGAAAAACATACTAAAAACCGTTACAAAAGTTCAAAAATTAAATTTCCCGCAATGTTTTGTAATTTTGGTCTCGACACGAAATTTTTACGTTCGTTCTCAAAGAAAAAAAATGGTAAAAAAATTGACAAGATACAGTAAAAAGAATTTACGTATCGTAACGTATACTGTAATTGATTCCCTACACAAACGAATTTTTTACGATCATTCTCAAAAAAGTCTAAAAAAGGCAAAAACCGTCAAAAAAACCTAATTTTTTGAAATGACCGTAACCAGTAGTAATTTGGGTCTCGACACGAAATTCTTACGTTCGTTTTCAAAAAGCAAAAATCAAACAAAAAACTGTGAAAAAAAATAAAAAATTATGCAATGCACCTTGTATACTGTAAATAGGTTCTCGACACGAAATTTTTACCTTCGTTCGCAAAAAAACAAAACTATCATAAAAAATGACTAAGATGTCAAAAAAAACGAAAAATGAATGTAAATATCGTAATTAACCGCAGTATAGTACTGTATTTTGGTCTTAGCCCGAATTTACGAATTTTGTTACGTTCAGCTCCCAAAAATCCAACTTACGTCGTGAATCTTGAGAGAATGCCTCTTCTGGCTTCTGTAAACTCGATCAGTGGCCAGTCTTCGTACATGCTGCTGTTTTTCTGCTCCGACTGTCTAGAATAATATAAATGACGACGACGGCTTCGACTGACGTTAAAAATATTCTCAGCTCACGCTCACAACTTTTGTCGGAAGAATTCTGCCCGTGATTCACGATTTCTTATGATGACGAGTCAGTCAGTCAGTCAAGCAAGGAGCAACGGTGGTCGTCGAGTCGAGGCTGTGGTATCATGCCTGTAAGCAAGCTCTTTGCTTTCACTCCGTTCACATTCACTTCTTTTCTTTTCTGTTCTTTTCTTTTCCAAAGCGTCTGACCCCTCCCTACTCCTCCCTCGACGTCCCTAGGCAGGCTTGATGAGTGTTTCAAGTGTGTGCGAAGGGCGTGAACTTTTTTTTCTCCTTTTTTTCCGTAAAATAATTCTCACTGGCACTTTTTAGATTCGAAAACCAGCCAGAAATCATTTTAAAAATAATTATTTCGCATTTATGTTTATGGTTTTTTTTCTTTTTCGTCTCACATTTTTTTCAAATCTAATTCGTGTATAATTACGGTTGAAAACCAAAAAAAAATCAAATGAGCGAAAAATTCTCAAAAAAAAGATAAAATGACAAAAAATTGGCAAAAATGTGCAAGACAAAAACAAAATTATAAGCATACTGTAATTAGGGTCTCGCAACGAAATTTTTACGTTCGTTTACAAAAAAAGTAAAAATAGATTAAAAAAAAGGTCAAAAATAGTCAAAAAAATGTATCACAAATGTACCGTAATTTGGTTCTCAGCACGATTATTTTGACGTAAATTTATTGTTCTGAAAAAATCTTATTTTTTAGGTTTTTTTTTTGAAAAGGGCAATAAAATTTCCATTTTTCTTTTTTTTTTCAAAAAAGGTAAAAAAACTTTTTTTTTCAAAAACTGTGCGTTAATCAGGTGACCTAATTTTTTTCCGTAAAATAAAAAAAAATTTGAAAAAAAATCCGTAAAATTACATATTTTCAGGTCCTTTTTAGCCAAAAAATCACAAAAACAATTATATAATTTTTTTCGCGTTCATTTTTAAAAACAATATTTTTTGTCCCACATTTACTATATTTTTCGATCAAAATCCAGGTATAATCACGGTTCAAAACCGAAAAAAAAATCCATCAAATCCGTCATCAAAAAGTTCCATATTTTTTTTTCAATTTCACCAAAATTTATTGACTGACTACAAATTTTACGAAAAAAATTTACTACATAGAAACAAACACGTGCATAAGATCAAAAAAAATCCAAATCCAAAACAATTTTTCGTTGAACAATAAAAAAAAAAAATTTCAGTCTGGTCTGGGAAAAAAACCGATACAATATTAAATATACAACATATAAAAATTTAGATCATCAGTTTTTGGGGTGTAATTACAAATAAATACAAAAAATAGTACATATTTAAAAATACACATGTACAATCCAACAAAAAAAATTACAACAAAAATCAAACAAATAATATTTTTTTTTTTAGCGCGCCATTCATTCATCATTGATTGACGTGAGATTCATTTTTTCCAAATTAGGTCCAAAATTACGCTTCTGCGTCTTCTCCATTCTCGGTATCCTTCAACCATCGAATAGCCTTCATAATCTTCATCGCTGGTCCCATTTTAATTCCCAAGCCCTGAGTTATGAGATCGTATTCCAGGAGCAGGAGTGACTCCCCATCGACTTCTTCATTTCCAAAAACCACTCCAATCGTCGTCGAAGCCGTGATACCATTAATATACCGCTGAACATCGTCGACCGACCATTCAGTGACCAATTTTTCGCTCAGACCTACAGTATCCCGGATTCTGCGATAATCCGTAGCACTGGACCCCAAATTTCCAGGTGTGGAGGGTGATGCGTGGGATGAGTTCCTCATCGGTGACGTAAACGGTGTAACCATTGCCGCAGCTTGTCCCGTGCTTTTTGATTTCGCCGGTGATTGTTGTTGCTTCGACGGAGACACCTTTACAGGTGTCGAATTCGATTTTGGCGTCGAAGACTTCTGAACAGACGGCGGATTCGAAATTGGACTCGTAGCCGTAGCCGTTGTCGGACGTTTTCCGCTGCTCGAAGACGCTCTCGAAGTCATTCCAGAACCCGAAGCCGTCTCTCCCGCCGAAAAAGTCGATGCTCCACCCTTCTTTTGCATTTCATTCACCTTGAACTTCCTCCGATTCGCATTTGACCGGTACGTTTTGTAGCAACGATCGCTACAGTACTGAGGATGTCGGATGCTGCGTTTTTGAATTTTGTTGAAAACCTGGTGACAGTGGAAGCACAGGTCATCGCCCCTCTTCGGCGACGTTTCGGGATCGTATTCAGCATCGACGTCGACCAAATCGCTGACCGTCGGGGAATCTGGCTGCATCATCGGTCGTAGGAGAATTTGTTCTCGGTGTACTTCGTTTCGGTAGAGAGTTACTGAGGTTGTCTGAAAATTGAAAATTTTTTTTGACGTTTATATTTTTATAAAAACAAAAAATTAAACAAACATAGGAAATTGTTATTTTAAATTTTGTGGAAAACCAATTTTTTGTGTTTTATTTTAAAAAAATACAAAAAAAGAAAAAATAAATATTTGAGTAACATTTTTTTATATTTTTATAAAAAAAAATTGTTCAAACGTAAAAATTTTTTAAATCTGATGGAAAACAAATTTGTTTGGGTTTTATTTAAAAAAATACAAAAATTAAAAAAAAAAGAAAAATTTATGAAAACACATATTTGCGTATAAAAATTTTATATAAAATTTTTATAAAAAAATTTTTTTTTATATGGAAAAATTTGACATAATTTTTTTTTAAATTTGTGTTTTTATTATTTTTATAAAAACACAAAATATAAAAACAAAAGTAACAAAATAGTAAAAATAAAAATAAACATTTGTGCAAAAAAAATTTATAAAAAAATTGTAAAATGCTGTGTAATAACTTTTTTCAAAAACTGTTTGCATTTTTTTATAAAAGCACGCAAAAAAATTAAAATGATATTTAAAAAAACAATTATCTATAAAAAAATAATTTTAGTAAAAAAATAATTTTAAAAAATTGTAAAAATTTTTGTGTTTTTTTTATAAAAACACACAAAAATAGTTAAAAAAATTAAATAAAACGTAAAAAAAATGTAAAAATAAATATTTGAGTATTCAAAAAAAATAAGTTTTAAAAAATTATAAAAATTTTGTAAAAAATGTTAAAATTAGGATATTAGACATTTTTAAGCGAAAAGAAAGCTCAGCACGGATGTTAGACATTTTAGACGACAAAAAAAACCAAAAATGGTCACCAAGGATCTTTTTTTAGAATTATTGGTCTGCAAAAAAAAGGTACTAAAAATGGTCGATAGAGCAGGAGGAAGGAAGCAAGCAGGTGTTAATCCTCATCGAAACCCTCTCGCGCCATAGCAACCACGACCACCACCACCGACGACGACGACAACGAGAGTCACCAGACTTGACCAACCTTAAAAGGTGTCTTTCCAGGTCCAAAATCCATGCCGAGCAGTCTCTGTATTTCCTTGTCTCCACGACTTTGCTTGTTTTCGGAAGAAGAAGAAGGAGATACCTTTTGTGGGGTTGTCGTAGACGAATGCTTTTTATTCTTTCCTCCTCGGGCAGCTGCCGATGTACTTTTCTTTCTCGTCGCTGGCGGAGATTTTTTTGAAATTTTTCGGGGACTTGTCCCTGATGATTTCCGTTTTTTTCGACTTGAACCTCCTCGATAGGATGCATCGTCGTCCGATGAATCATCGCCATCCAGGGAGTCAAAATCTTCGTTGTTATCCGGGGTTATGGATGAATCCTCGCCGACAGCGTTCACGACCACGCCCATGCCACTTTGGGGTGGATCATCGTCGTCATCTTCGTGGTTATGATAATTATGATCATGATCATAATTATCAGTTTCCATACTCGCCGGTTCCGGTTCAGCCAATAAATCGTATTCCTCTTTCGTTTCTTCGGGAATTGGAAATTCTTCCGAGCTTTCCTGAAAAAAAAAATATGATCGTCCAACGAAATATTAATTGTAAAATAAAAAACTGGGCGAGAAGCCGTTTTTTTGTTCTCGAATGAACACGAACATTTTGTTAATTTTGTTCGAGAAATCGAACGAACGCGAACATTTTTGTCAGTGTTCGCGAACGAAGACGAACGAACAACGAACAGATTTTTAGCAGATTTTATACAAAATGTTGACCAAACTGGGCAGAAAAACGTAAACTTCGGTACTATGCGTTTTCACGTTTTTGGTGACAGTTTTCCTACACTTTTTATTGCCAAAGGCAATTGACACTATTTGTCATTTTTGGAAAAAAAACATCAATTTTAGCATCATTAAACTGATTTTACCAAAATTTTTGTTCGTTTTATCTGTTCGGAAAATTTATCTTTGTTCGCGAACGAACTCGAACAAAGCAAATTTGTTCTCGAACGAAACGAACGCAAAAATTTGAATATGTTTGCGAACGAACACGAACGTTCGCCCATCCCTGATAAGAACCCCCAAAAAATCCGGCCGCGCGTCTTTTCTATCGAGTAAGTGCAAAAAAAACAGAAATTTATAGTAAAAACGAACGAATAAACAAACAACAGACGAAACAGAAAACAACATCAACCAACACGCGGCGCAAATTCAATTGGATTGCTTTGTCGGCAAAAAAAAGGTCGTCCAACAAACAACGCATGTTGCTTGCACTTGCAAGTAAGTACGTACTACTACGCACACGAACGAAAAAGGAAAAAAAAATTGAGTTTGGAGCGCCCAGGTGACTTGCAAACCCCACAGGTGTGTTACCGCGCCTGTTTTTGTGCTGCTGTTTTTTTACAAAAAAATGTGTAAGGTGACATTTTGGAAATTCTTGATAAAAAAATTGTTTATGTTAAATTTAGCTGCCTGTGGCATTTTTGTCAATTTTTGGCACGTTGTAGCTAAAAAAACGACGGCATTTCCAAAGCCAGGATACAAATTGATCGACGTGATTTTTGATGGAGAATCCGAGAAAAATATAAAAATATAGGGTTTTCACCTTGAAAAATGCCGAAACAAAAGTTGTCATTTTGACACTTTTTTAAATGCAGTTTTCGGTATTTTTCAAGGTGATAACCCAATATTTTTATGTTTTTCTCAGATTCCATCAAAAATCACGTCCATCAATTTTTACCCTGATTTTGGAAATTTCGTAGTTTTTTAGCTACAACGTTCCAAAAATCGTCAAAAATCACAAAAACGTTACCTTTCTGCTAAATTTCACGACAAATTTCCATAATGTCACCTGACACATTTTCCACTTTAG
The DNA here is from genome assembly GCA_963969345.1 of Turbatrix aceti. NCBI lineage: Eukaryota > Metazoa > Nematoda > Chromadorea > Rhabditida > Panagrolaimidae > Turbatrix > Turbatrix aceti. The sequence goes on along the minus strand of OZ017766.1, from coordinate 8,226,891 downwards.
TGGAATGCAACTGGTCCAAAGGAATCTCAAAAAACGACTGCAGCACACAAAAATCAAAAAAAAATATTTTTGAGGTGCTTAGAAACCAATAACCGTCAGTCATGCGTTCATTTGTTGTCAGATGGATGCAAACCTCATCTCCATCCTCAATCTACACACGCGTGTCAGTCAGTCCAGTCAGTCAACAAAAACAAACCGACTACTCGTTTTTGCCCAATCCACAATTCACAGAGAAAAAAGAAGGAAGAGAGCATACAGAAGAATTCTACCACACTCTGAAGACCCGGACCAGGAAGAGGGAACCAGACAGGGAGATAACTAGTAGCCGGACGTTCGTTCACCCGCTCGCACCTATTCCGTTCTCCCCCCTTTGCAGTTAGGATTTATGGGGTGTTCCTTTTCTTCGTTCTTCTGTTTTGTTTCTCAATTCAAAATCAAAACAAAACAGTTGAAAAAGTCAGAGTTGCGTTGCGTTCATGTGAACAAACGAACGAATAACAATCGACAAAGAATTTATTGTGCGTGCGTTATAACATGAGCTTAGCCAGGGATATAAACAATCCCATGTGACCAGATTTGACCTATTTATGTTAGGCCGAAGAACAACAAAAACTATGATAAAAGTGCAAAACAAAAAAAAATTTGTTTTGGAATTTCTTTTCGTTGTGAAACCAAAAAAAAATTCGACAGAACAAAACATAAAATTATAATTTAATTTCAAGAAATTTTTTTAAGTTTCGCTGCGGAACAATAAAAATTCGTTGTAAAACCAAAAAAAAAAATCATTGCAGAATCAAACATTTTCAGGGCAAATCCGAAATTTTCGTTCTAAATACAAAATAAATTTCGTCACAGGACTAAATATCAAAAATTCGTTGTAAAACCCAAAAAAACGCTACAGAACCAAAAATTTTCGTTCCAAGACCAAAAATTCGTTGTGCAATTAAAAAAATCCCTACGAAACCAAAATTTTCATTACGAAATTGAAAATTCAAAAATTGACCCATTTTGGCAAAAAAAACTTATTATGCAAAAAAAAAAATTTCTTTGCGAGACGAACAAAATTCTTTGTAAAACAAAAAAATCACTGCAGAACCAAACAAACAACATTTTAGTTTCAAGACCAAAAAAAACAAAAAAATCGACCCATTTCGGACAAAAACAAGAAAAATTACAGCAAAAACGTGAAAAAAAGAAATTTCATCGTGGGACCAAACAAAATCGCGCCAGAACATAAAATTTTCGCTGTGAAACCCAAAATTTCGTTCCAACACCACAACAAGTCAAAAAACTACGATCAAATTGCAAAAAAAGAAGAAAAGAAATGTCGTTGCGGGACCATGACATCAACATTCGCTATGAAACCCGAATTTTCGCCCAAAGACCACCAAAAGCCCAAAAAAAACCAACCTCAAGAACCCATCCATCAATAGTGTGTTTTCTTACGATAGAATCAGCCGTTACTCCCGCAGTTTTCAACGCACTGACGACTTCCTTGATGAAAAGCTTGTTCTGATCATCGATGGACTCCGGTGGCGCTTCCGGAACCACAGCTTCCTGTCCCGCGATGAGAGACGGTGGGTCGACATCGTCATCCGAATCGACAGGACCCCGGTTAACAGGTTCATCGTTGGACCCCCCCACATCGACCTGCATTTCTTCGACCGTAACCGACGGCTGACCATTTCCATTTCCATTCGCTGCGGCTTCAAAAGAAACGATTGGCACAAAATTATTTCCCATGGGAAAAAGTTGTTGGGATTGTATCGAAAAATTTCCATTTGGCCCGGTAACAAATCCGGCACCAGGGTAGGATTGTTGGATGAGTGTCGTCGTGGATGGCATGTTGTAGTAGTAAATTGGCTGCGGCATCACTGTCACCATCGGACTGAAGTATTGAGACGGTACATTACTCGTTACCACATTTGCCAGCTGGTAATTTTGCTGCGCGGCAGGTGAGGGCAGGTAAGCCGGTGCTGGGGGTCGTGGAGCGATCGGCACTGCTGAAAAAAAAAATTATCGTAATTTTTTTGTATCCCAAATATTTATGTATTTAAAAAAAAAAATTTTTTTTTTCATTAAAAAATAAAAAAACGCACGTCCTGGCTTCGCTGCGAGAAGAATCTGGGATGGTGCATGGTGTTGTTGCTGTAACGTGACGTGCATTAGTTAGATCCCCGGAGCCCCCGGCCAACGGATTAGCGCTGCTATTTCCGTCATCCCATTTTTTCCACGTTAAAAGTTTTCAAATGGATGCAAAAAGGACAAAAATGATAGCAGTGAACATTCCGGAAATTCTTACATTAATGGAATTTTTCAAAAAGGTAGCTTTTACGATTAAGAATTTTTACTGTAAAATTTAGCAGCCTGAGGCATAATCTGGCAGAGTTACAATTGCCTAAAATCGCGTTTTTGCCATTTTTCAACGATTTTTGGAACGTTGTAGCTAAAAAACTACGGCATTTCCAAAGTTGGGGTTAAAATTGATCGACGTGGTTTTTGATGAAGAATTTGAGAAAAATATAAAAATATAGGGTTATCACTTTGAAAAATGCCGAAAATCGCATTTAAAAAAATGTCAAAATGACAACTTTTGTTTAGGCATTTTTCAAAGTGAAAACCCTATATTTTTATATTTTTCTAAAATTCTCCATCAAAAATCGCGTCGATCAATTTTAACTCCAATTTTGGAAATTCCGTATTTTTTTAGCAATAACGTTCCAAAAATAGTCAAAAAATGAAAAAAACGCGATTTTCGGCAATCGTAACTCTGCCAAATTTTTGCCTCAGGCTGGTACATTTTACAGTAAAAATTTTTCATCGTAAAAGTTACTTTTTGGCAAAATTCCATGAAGAACTTCCAAAACGTTCAGCCAGCGATTTCACACGGACCGGCCGCGGCCGCCGGTGAGTTGTCCCACCCGGCGGCCGGCCGGTCCGTGGCCGGCCGCGACGGTGTTACTCCGTGTACCACACCCCAAAATATACGTTATTTGATGACAACTTTCATCTTCTAGTATATAATGTATGTAAAACATAAAACATACACTGCTCGCTCATCTTGAACGTTGATGGACGTCAATTGTCATGACATAAGCAACATGCAGGCAATCGTTAATTTTTTTTTTCTGTCTCACATCAGTCAGTATTGGTTTTGTGGGGGATTTTGACCTTGTCAGTCACAAAAAATGACAGCAATTAAAAAAAAACAGATTCAAGGACATGTTTTGTATTTTATACAAATTGCAACGTTTTGCACGTTGATTAAAAGTAAATATGAAAATATTACGGCAGATATCGTAATCCAAGTTTCCCAGTTGTTACGATTATAAAAAAGTTGGCATTTACGATACAAAAACGCAAGCTGCAGTTTTTCGAGCTTTTCAAGCGTTTTTTCGTTCATTTTGAACTTTTTTACGATCAATTGGCTTCTAAAAATCCAAGTTCATCCAGAACAGTCGCTTGATAAAAAAAAATCGTTACAATAAAAAAAACTGACGATTACAACAAAAAAAATGCATTTACGATAGAAAACACCAAAATTTCAGTTTTTCAACCTTTTCGGACGTTTTGTCGTTCTTTTTGATTTTTGTTACATTCAAAAGGTATGGAAAGGTGAAATGCGTCTCATAAAACGGAAGAAAAGTCTCGTGCACGCTTTTACAATAAAAAAAACCGTTTACGATGAAAAAATTCAACACAAATTTCATTTTTTCCGATTTTTTGAACATTTTTACGATTAATTTGTGTCCAAAAAAACAATTTTACCAAAATCGTAACACTCGTTCAGGTGGTTATGAAAATAAAAGCGATACGATTGAAAAAATAATCATTACGATGAAAAAAACGTTTACAACAAAAAAATCCTAAATTTCAGTTTTTCGGAATTTTCAAGTGTTTTTCCGTTCGTGCTTGAACATTCTTACACTTAATCAACTTTCAAAAAGCCAATTTCATTCGCCAGTTAGCCAGATTTTCGTCAAGAGCGAAGAAAAATTTCATAAAACCCCAAAAATACCATAAAAACCAACCCTGCGAACTTTCTTCGGCGGCGTAACACCGGAGTCATCTGAGTGCTTTTGAGAAGTCGGAATCGCAGGAGCCCGACTGCTGGAAGCCCCGTCGGGAGGTGTTGATTGATTCGGATCCATGACAGAAAAAAATCCACTGTGTACACGTGGTTTTTGGACGACGGGTAGTCAAAATACGTTCGGAGTCTCGTCGACAGCCCGTAGCGTCAGAATCCCACCTCAATGGGCGAAGAAAGCGTCAACGATGGTACAAAATCAACGATGAATCACAAGATGAATCGTCGAACGCTGCGCTACGCTCAAAAATTTTCTCTCTCTCTCTCTCTTTTTTTTTCTTCGCTCCATCTGTCTCTTTTCGTTGCGAAACTCCTCAATTGTCGGGATGTGTGCGAGTTGACTGGTCACTTGCATAAATATATTTATATTTTCCTCCTCCGGTGGCTGTCGTGGCCGGCCGCGGTGGGGGTTGTTGTTTGTTCTCGGACGACTCGATGCGAGACTGGTGGTGTTCGCGCACAAGTGCTGCCGCTGCTGCTTCTTCGAGAGCCGAGAAAGAAAAAGGGGAGTGCCGTATCCACTTTTGCGCAGCTTACGATTTTTTGGTCTCAGCACGCTTAATTCAATTTTCGCGTTGAGACCCGGATACTGACCGTAAACACAAAATTTGTTCATGTTTTTATATTTCTGGTCTTTTTACGATATATTTTGTCTCGGCACAAAAAAATAAATTTTCGCGGTGAGACCTGAATATTGACCGTAAACACAAAATGTGTACTATTTTCGTGTTGAGACCCGGATTTTTATCAAAAAATTAGTATTTGTTTCTATTTCAGGTCTAAAACGTTTTTTTACGATATTTTTGGTCTCAGCACGAAATATTCAATTTTCGCTTTGAGAACCGAAACAACCGTAAACTCGTAATTTGTACATATTTTTTTGTTTATTTGAAACCCAAAAATTCCGTTTTTTTTGTTTGTCTTCAATTTCAATTTTTTTTTGTCCAATAAACCAGTTTATAAAAAAAATCACACATCTGGATAATATAAATTATTTAACTAGGGTAGAGAAATATTTATTATAACAAATTTTTTTATTGTTGAGAATACTGTAAGTGAGTAGCCAAAAATATCGTATCAGTAGAGGAGTGGAGAATCGATGACAGCTGCGCCAACGGCGACACCGCCCTCATTGACGTCCTCAGACTTGGAGCGAAGAATGTGGCCGCCCGTCTGGAGGCGTTCGACTCGGGCGCCGTCGGCGAGGAGGAAGCCGTAGATTCCGAGCTCGCTGACCGTGTTTGACAGGACTGGGGGCAGGAAGGGGCGTAGCAGGATGTTCTGAAATGGAGTAATTTTAAAAACTAAATTTTAAAATTTAAAAAATGAATTATACAAAAAATAAAATAAAAACATAAATAAAAAAACGTAAAAACGAAAACATGAATAAAATCGAAAAAATTAAAAAAAAAATAAAACGAAAAATTTAAAATTAAAACGAATAAAAAACAAAAAAAAATGAAAGTAACCAAAAAAAAAGAAAATAAAAACCGAAAAACACAAAAAAATGTAAAATAAAATTAAAAAATGAGCGTTTACGATAAAAAAAATCGTTTTTAGTATTTTTTTTTTGCAAAAAAACAGAAAAAAACCTAAAAACAATAAAAATGGAAAAAAAATTGAAAAAAATATGAAAAAAAAATGTAAAAGCGCGAAAAATGAAAATATTCGCGTTTTTCGTCATTTTTGGATCTTTTGTACAAAAAAAAATCGAAACAAAAAATTTGGTAAAAAATATTTTTTTAATTTAAATATCCAAAAAAATACCTTGATAACCAGGGGCTGGATGCGTTCCATGAGAATGTAAGCAGCCCGTTCTTCCGGTGTCAACTCGCGCAGCATCTCCTGCACCTCTTCACCGTAAAAATTTCCCCCACCGCCTTCAAGCTGTGGTTTTAGCACGAAAGCATCCGGATTATCCTTGGCTTTTTGGATAATTTCCAGCGTTGCCGGATCATCGCCTTCGAGGCCCCAGAGCCCGGCGAAGGTCGCCCGGATGGCTTTTGCGCGGTGGGGGGCCTCGGGGAAGTAGGATTCGACGATCCCGGGCGCCGCTATGGTCTGTTGGATTTTTTTGGTATTCGCGAGTTGAAGTCCGATCCAGGGACATTTGATGGCATTTGACCGCTCAATTTCCAATCTCGCAGCCCATTCTACCAAACTTGGATAATTAGACGGAGAATATCCCGCGCGGAAATAAACTACGGTAATACGATGTTTTCCATCGAGAATTAAATTTCCGGATGGCATTTCGACGGTGAGACGGGTCGCGCATTCCGTCAGTGTTGCACGCATGGTAACGATGACTCCATCACTGACATCGGTGAGACCGAATTCGATAAAGCGTTGATCGATTTGGTTTTGGTTGACGTCTTCGATGACGACAAGGATCACGCCGGATGGATCGCCGACCGTTCGCCACGCATTGGCGATGCCAGCGACGAGGACGTCGACGGGACGGTTGCAGGGAGCCTTTTCGAGCACGCTCTGGACTCCGAGACGACCCAGGAGGCGACGGTGCCAGAGGGAGACTCGTTGAGCGAGGCCGCCCATGCTCACGGCGATGTTGTTGACTTCGATCTAGGAAAATTGTGATTTTAAAATTTGAAAGGGAAAAAAAACGGAAATTATAAGCCAATTCCTATTTTTTTTATTTTTTTCGGTTAAAAAAGTATCAGAAATCCAAAAAATTTTGAAATTTTTTTTAATTCATTTTTTTGTTCAAATCGTGCGCAAAACTAAAAAAAAACATAGTAATTATGAAAATTTTAGGCCGAACGTTGATCAAAATTTTTATGGACAAAACAAAATGTTTCAAAGCAAAATCAAAAAAATTCCCGTTTTTGATTTTTTTTCGCTTATTTTTGGTTCCAGAAATTTTTTTTCTAAAAAAAGTTAAAATTGGGAATTGTCTATTTTTTTATAAAAAAATATTATTTTGATCCAAATCGATAAAAAACGCCTTTTTAGCGTTTTTTATCGTATTTTTCAGCAGAGAATTTTTTTCAAAAATTAAAGTTTTTTTTATAAAAACACAATTTTGTGTTCGAAAACAACATTTTCGTGCTAAAACACCCTAGATTCCGAAAAAAAAAACAACATGTTTTTCACCGTTTTTGACTTTTGACCATTTTTGGGCCGATTTTATTCCCAGCTCACCTGCTTGAGCTCTCCTTCAGGCTTGACACCGACATTGCACATGTAATCTGCGCGCTGGGTGATGAGAGCCTTCGGCTGCCGGTTTCCCTCCGCCATGACCTGTTCGTAGATGCTGACGAGGTTTCGCGTGAATTCGTCCGTCTTGATGACTTCCTTATGCGAGGATAGGAGGAAGTCCTTGTCCAGTGAGAGCCGGTGGTAGAGTTCTAGCATGTCCTACAATTGCCAACAATTTTTTTGTATCAAAAAAATTTTTCTTGAAAAAAAATCGATCATTGGATTTTTTTTAATTTTGATATTTGAAGTAAGTTCAAAAAAACAACGCTTGTCCTAAATTTCCCACAATTTTTTTTGCACATAAAAATTTACAAAAAAACAATTTTTCATATAAAAATTTTCGAAAAAAAATTTTTTTCGTATAACAATTTACAAAAAAAATTTTTGAATATAAAAATTGTCTTTCCCAATTTAAAAAAATCTATAGATCCACTTTTTGAATTTTGATCTTCGGCCGCAGTTCAAAAAAATACAACGCATGTCCTAAATTTTCTACAATTTTTTTTTTGTAAAAAAAAGAAAAAAATTTCCTCAAAAAAATTAAAAAAATTGATCAATTCATTTTTTTTTTGTTTTTTTTGATCTTCGACCGCAGTTTTTTTTCACCCGAACAAAAATTTTTTTTCTATATAAAAATTTTTTTGAAAAAAAAAACAAAATCAAAAAATCGATTAAAGCTGATTTTTCTGACTTTTGATCTTCGACCCCACTTCATAAAAAAAAATCATCAACTCACACCCTGAACCTCAAGAGCCTGTTCAAAGAGCCGCTTGGGAAAAGGCGAAGGCAAAAGTGCCATTGGAGCTGCCTGACAGACGTCACTGCGATCTTTGTGTTCCGGAGTCCGCATCGCGAGTCCGGTGCACTGTAAAAAAACACAATTCATCGATGCCGATCACAAACAACGGATGATGACTCACGTGTGCAAAGTCGAGTGCTTCCTCGACAAGCTCAGTGAGCAGCGAAGCATCGTCCGCGACCGCCGAAGCGAGTTCCAGTGGATTTTCCGTCAACACCGACGACACCGGCATCTTCGTAATCCTAGGCAGTGAATGTGAAAGAGAATAGACAATTGAACGTCTGGGACAAAAGCAGCCTCGGTGCGGAGATGATGTAAGCCAAAAGAGGTGAGTAATCTGTGTAAACACGCGAGAGACTGCAAAATTCCTTGGCATTGTGCGACGAATGTTTTATGGCTTTTTTTCTGGGATTTTTGAAAAAAAAAACTGCCCGGCAACAGAGATGGCAAAAAAGTGATCTGATGGGTTTGATCGCGTACTTTTCACAACCAATTGAAATGAAGTAATGCAAAGTTATAGTGCCAAGGATAGTAATTACATTTGAGATATTATAATGTCAAAATGGCACTTTTTATTTCGGCATTATTTTAAATCGTGAACTATCCTTTTTATATTTTTATAAAATTGCCCATGAAAAACTGAGTCGAATGATATGCCATCCGTTTCAAAAAGTGCAGTAGTTTTTGAGAAATAAAATTTTTAAAGTTTAAAAAACGTTAATTACGGCGCGCGTCATTATGCCAATTAATGCGCTAAGCAAATTATAATATCTCAAATGTAATTACTACCCTTGGCACTATAACTTTGCATTACTTCATTTCAATTGGTTGTGAAAAGTACGCGATCAAACCCATCAGATCACTTTTTTGCCATCTCTGCCCGGCAAAAAAACGCGCGCTGATAATTGAGTATGTTTTACGAGGTATAATACCACTTACGTTCGTTCGGTTTGCTGGAATAAAATTAAATTATGCCCACATTGAAATTATTCAATTTAGCATAGTTTGTACTTTAGTTTTTAGCGAAACTAAAAATGATATTTTTTGGTCGCTGATTTTTATGAAATTTGGGTAACAAGTTTTTACAGATTTTTAGGACAAAATTTACCACAAATTGAATTTGATGTTTTATCAAAAACTGATTTGAGATGCAAACAGGCAAAAATGTTTTTGACCAAGTTCGTTTTTCGACCAGGTTTTATTTTTTTTGTCATTTTTGGGATATAAACCCGTTTTTTTTGCGTTTACGATCCCCTTCCGTATTTTTGTGCCTAAATCTTGTTCTCGGAATTCATGCACGCAAACATCTGCACCAGAAAGGGGCAAACATTTGTGTTCGTTCGCGAACAAATTCAAATTTTTGCGTTCGCGTTCGTTCGCGAACAAATTCAAATTTTTGCGTTCGTGTTTGTTCGAGAACGTATTTGCTTTGTTCGAGTTTGTTCGCAAACAAAGATAAATTTTCCGAACAGATAAAACGAACAAAAATTTAGGTAAAATCAGTTTAATGATGCCGAAATTGATGTTATTTTTCCAAAAATGACAAATAGTGTCCATTTCCTTTGGCAATAAAAAGTGTTGGAAAACTGTCACCAAAAACGTGAAAACGCATGGTACCGAAATTTACGTTTTTATGCCCAGTTTAGACAAAATTTTGTATAAAATATGCTAAAAATCTGTTCGTTGTTTGTTCGTGTTCGTTCGCGAACACTGACAAAAATGTTCGCGTTTGTTCGATTTCTCGAACAAAACTTCCCAAATCTGCGAATAAACGTCGCCAAACTTCTTACATTTTTTTTTGCTAATGTTGATAAAAGTTATTTGCTATTTTTCGAAAAAGAGAGCTTGCCGATCAAATCATTTCTAAAATTCTTTTTTTGAAGCCTGTCATTTGAAACGGTTTTTCGTACTCATGAGTAATTTTTTATCCGTCTGCTTCCGTAATTTGATAATATTTTGATATGGTTACTACTAGTATATATTTGGATGAGAAAAGGACACGTCATGCGTCAACCAACCAGTGCACAACAGCTAACTAACTTTGTGCGCACATACATACATACATGTACATAAATATGTGCTAATTAGTAATGAGTTGAGTTGGGAATTGATGAAGTGACTTGCTTTTTATGTTTAAAAAAATGTGCACCTCTAATCATTGTCCATTGCACAGGTCATCATTATCCAAGTATGACGGAGTTGGTCTTTTTTTTTCTAATCACAGGGGTTACTGATGATGCCAGAAACACAACATTGAGCACTGTTTCCAAGATTTGAGGTAAGCATACCCTTACATGTCATTTTCTGAACTGCGTGCTTTTTCTTCAATCTCATTTTGTACCTGGCGGTCTGGTCTATTAGTAATTGACTTTTTTCTTAACATGCAACTTTTTGTTCAGTCTGCATGCATTCACCTTGCCGGTAGCCGAGGGTCACGGTCTCGTTCGTTCTTCACCTGAGTAAGTGAGAAAAAAACTTACTTTTGTAGACAACTTGTTTACCCTTCCATTGGCATCCAAAAATTTATGTGCCAATGACAAATATTTTATTTAAAAAATGTGGTTTTGGGTATGTAAATAAGTTGATGCTTTACCTGGCTGACGACCAGGTACACATACATATTTGCTTCAATTAGTACATACATAATTAGCGAAAACGCTGACGCGCTTTGCAACGCATGCCAGTAATTTTTTTTACATATTGTTTGTGTTCGTGTTTGTGTTCTTGCTAAACATTTTTTGTAAATATTTAATGTTTTAACGTACCGTATCGTGTTACGTACCCAGTTTGTATATTAACTCCTCCTACACGCCAATTTTTTTCCTTTTTCTTTTTTCTTCTTCCGTTCGGGTGCAACTCTCGACACTACCTCTCACATCGGTCCTTGCAGGAACAAACATGCGTGTCCTAACGTCGCAGTCAGTGCCGCGGTGCCTTTGAATGTGCCGGCGTTCAACCTAATTCAACACTTGCGCTATTGCCGCGGTTGCGCACACGGCATTTTCACACTTATTCAAAACATCGTTCAACATCTTTAAGAAATGGATCGGGGTCTTCTGTTCATCGAAGATGAGTCCTTCACAACTGCCAAATTTTCCAAGTGCCTTCTGGTCGCCGATGAATACTCGACGCCGATTGTTGTCATCATGAGAGCCATCGCAGTGCTGTTAGCGTCTATTAACTTCTTATTCCTCGGTGCGACTCTGCATTACTGTATCCGAATGAGTGTACGTGAAGTTGACTTCTTCCGAGTTTTTTCAATCATGATTCTTCTTCAGGCACGTCCACTTCACCTGCGATCCATAGTCGTTTCGCTCATCGCTGCCATTTTTGTACTGGATGTCTTCATTGTAGTTCGTGCCTTTATTTTCTTCGCCTTGGCATTTATGGACTTTGTAAGTTCTACAAACACAAGCACAAAAAACGTGTAAGAAAAAAATTACAGACCTCACAGTGCAGTTTTTTGCAAAGCAGTTTGTTCTGCTACATCAACACTCAGTCCATAATCGTTCCTCTGAGCATCGTAATTTTTCTTCTCACCACCGTAACCTTTGAAAAGGTGACCGAAGAGATCAGCGGTGACGAAGACTACCGGGTTTCTACATTGTCTTCTGCTTTGTTCTGGGCGCTTTTACCTGTGAGTTTCTCACTCTTGAACACCCCATTGTCCGAGAAAAGTGTTTATGCAAAGAAGTCAACTTTCAGTGGATTATCATACCGCTCTCCGCGGGGGTGCTATTTCTCACGTCGGACGACAACACCTGTACCGTTGCCAGTTTTGTCTCCAGCAATCACGTATTCTCCCAACTTCTGTCAGTCATGTCGGTAGCCTGCGTTGTGAGCAGTCTCTTCCTTGTTGCTGTGCACATTCGAAGAAAAAACCTATACCTGCCTTCTGGCTCGTGTACCATCGGTGAAAAGTACAACTTTGACGAAAAACGCACGCTGGCACGGAGTTTGTTGAGTTCATCTGTCGTAACGTTCTTCGCTGGAGTGCTCGAGGTGGTCCTTAGCGACGTTAATCACTGGCTTCCCATCGACAGTCATGCTAACAGTATCATTAGGGTTGGTCGTCTACTTTTGTGGACCAAAAATACAGTTAAGCACGTTCCAGGAGTTTTCAAACATCCTTCTCAGTGCATATTCAATTGCTGCGATACTTTCCTGGACTTGGCAGAACAAGGTATTCAGAAGAAAGTACCTGGCTTGGATGTGTCTTCGAAATCTGGGAAAACGTTCAATTCCGCATGCGTCCTTCTTTCGCATGCACTGGCACAAACGACCTGCGGAGCCGGCACACAGCTACTGCGAGGTTGCTCACATAACACTCGAGGGCAAGGAGTACTTTGACATGTATCGTAAGCTGTGGCACTGTCAGAGACGCATCACTCCCGAGGCCAGGTCTTGGGATCCTTGACTACTGTTGGCCAAAGTGCATTTCTTTCGTGTTTCTCAAGTTTTTTTATGATGAACCAACAATGGAGAAGCATTGTTTTCCGAGAAGAACTATATTCATATTTAAACAGCTAAATTAGATCTCAGCCTACGCAATTGTAAATAGCGTCAACGAGGTTACGGTATGTCGGTACGAGATCTCCGTAGGGGCCCTTCAGGCCGTTGCTGACGTACGCAAACGCCAATTCAGTGTCTGCGTCGTAGCGAACATTCTGTCCACCGTAACCCGAATGGCCAATGAGTTGCAGCGTCGACGAATGATGTCTTCTGGGCGTAAAGGTAAATCCATGTCCTCGGGGAATGGTCACGCCTTGCAGCACGTCTGACTCGACGGACATGGGCTTTTTCAGACGGTTGAGAATTTTGCTCTCTGGTGAGAAGAGCTTGTTTTGGAGAAAAGTGAGGTCAAAGAGACGGGCGAGGTCCCGGGCTGTCGCGATGCCCATCAGCGCGCCTTGCTCGAGTGCGTAGTATTCGGGATTATTTAATGTTAATTTCTAAAATGTGGTTTTTAAACGGAAAACATGGACAAAAATGTGGCGTACCATGTCAAACCTCAGCCACGAAGGATTCAATTCAGTTTTTGCGACGGGTCCGTTGGTGGCCAGGTCGATGAGAAAACGTAAAACATCCTTGAGATCATCCGGACGAAAGACAGATGACAGTACCCGGCGGGGAAAAGAGGGTTGAGAGATTGTGGCTACCCTGGGAGCGTCCTTGCGAGGCAGTCCAATGTGGACATCGAGGCCAAATTTAGCCTGAATTTCCTCCCTGAAGAATTGTCCCAACGATCGTCGCTGGGGATCCGCGCGTCGGACAATCTGATCCACAATCCATCCAAAGGTGACCGGATGATAAGCCGTACAGGTGCCAGGTGACCACTTTGGTGCTTCATTCTCGATCAACTTTGACATCAGTCTGTGATCCTTTGCAGCCTTTTCCGTGATAGGAGCGTCGAAATACGCGAGTCCAGCTCGATGATTTAACACGTCATTAACGGTGATCGTATTCTTGCCGTGTTTTCCAAATTCAGGCCACGGTAAATCGACGAGAAGTCTATCGTAAGCCAGGTGTCCCCGATCAACGAGCAAAGCAATGCACAGCGAAGAAACCGCTTTTGTGCACGAAAAAATGACTGCGAGTGTGTCTTTCTGCCAAAGCGTGCCGGAGGCTGCGTCGGCATATCCGCCGTAGAGGTCGACGACCAATTCATTTTTATGGTAAACCGAAAATGCTGCTCCGGCGGGTTCCAAGCCATTTTCAAGGTTCTTTCTAAACCAAGTTTTTTTTTATTGGAAGTTGGTTACTATTTTTAAAGTGATCAGAAGTGTAAACTTCCACGTGCGGACAATTTTCTTGCACACCGCGTTCGTTTACAAACCAAACACCACTTCCACTGACGTTGATACTAGTTGCAAAAAAACACACACATTTTGTCGGATTTAATCCGCTTGATGCACCGTCACCTGGTATAGTTTTGTGCAAATGATGTCAGAGAATGGCATTTTTGCAGATTTGCCATCATTTGCTATTATAATTTTGGCTTCAGTGGAACATTATTATGTTTGGTGAAAACAAATTACGAAAGTTTTTTTATAAAAAAAACTGAATTGCAAAGGTGAGGTGACCGCGCTGACCCCTGACACCTGTGTGGCACAAAATATAATATTTATTTTGCCAACCATCAACGATTTGTAGAACGTGAAAAAGTCTTCTGTGCTTTTTTGGCATCGAAACTTTTGTAAAAACTGCAAAAAAAAAACAAACTTGAATGCTTCAAGGACTTTTTCAAATCCCGACTTGACAAATCCACCGACGGCAACAGGCTTGCGCCGTCGACTTCGATGCTGCCAGCGACGATAGCCGGCATAAGCGCTGAGAAAAGCAGCTACGATAGCGATGAAGACGGAATAAGCCATCGTCAATCCACCCAACAATAACCACGAGACAGACGACGATCAAGAAAAAGTCTCGTCCGGTGAAGCGGTAGCAGCGTGGTGTTTTGCGATCACCTGCCGTCTCGCTGACCCCTTTATAACGCCGCCCCTCCCCTCCCCCCCCCCCCTTCTGTCTCGGGAGCATCGAACAGGCGTGTGCGCGCACGTCAGCGTCGTGGCGTCTTTGCTAGTCGAGAAGGGTCCAGTCGTCGTCGTCGGCGGCGGGCGATGATGATGCAAGCACCGACGAGGACGAGGACGAGGGGCGGTCGTTTTTGCGGTCTCGGTTCCCCTGCTAAGCTTCCTGGCTCCTTGCTGGCAGACAGCCATCGAGGTACGTTACAAGGCACGCACACACGTCACTTACCTGCACTTTCGGGCTGCACCTCGTGGGTTCTTACTTAGTACGTACGCAAATGCTGGCTGGCTCGTCTTCAGTCGTCTCTTCGCGGATAGATAAACAGTCAACAAAAGAAGAAAGACACTACATCATCGAGGTCCGATCAAAAAGTGCAGCACTGCACATCCGCGTATTTTGATCACCTGTGCTCATCGCTCACCGCTCACCGCTCACCTTTGCCGCGTGCAGATCAAAAATCATGAAAGCACGCTGCCCGCGAGAGAACGACAACCGAAAACAAGCCTGTTTTGAAGAAAGACGAACCAAGGCTCCTCGTGTTTATCAGTGCGCCGAGGTGGCTCACACATCGGGATCTTTCTTGTCTTCGATACAACTTTTTTTTTCATCTTTTTTTTTTCATCGGTCGAGCGATTGGTTTCGAACACGTGAGACTGGAGCTGTCAACAACTTTCTTAATTCACGGTCGTACTACATACAGGGTGCGTTGAACCGGAAAGAAAATGGAATATCGAGATTAAATTAGTGCCGCATGGTTTACTCGTAGCAACCAACTTTTTTTGCGTTCACGTGTTCACGTGTGTACGGAACACGCGATCTTATGTTTTAGCATATACCTATTTTTGCAAGACTATTACAGCAGGAAGTGCATATTTACAAACTTGTTGTTGAGGACGTTGTTGAACAATTCAGTGCACTTATTTCTTTTTCTTGTGTAAAAAAAAGAGAGGAAAGATACATATTTTTATCCTCAGGTCAAAGAGTAAAAACTGACTCTCTTTTTTCTTTGCTTTTTTTCACGTTGATTGTCAGTCATGTCGCAAGTTGAGGGCAGGTATCGTAGCATCGTACTTTATATTATGAAGCCCCTGGCATAGACAATTAACATTTGTCTAGTCTAGTTAAGTTCATCAAATATATTTATCATCGAGCAAAAAATCGGCAAGATCAAAGCACAACGTGTCTGGCAATTTTGCACGAATCGTTAAATTATACAGGAAATCTTTAAACGTTCACCTGAGTTTTTTTTCGATGATAGGGGGGTCCAAATTGATAATAAAGTTTCCTTGTTTACATTTGGCAACGTGGGAATGAATGAATTTTCAGACGCACCCCACGGTTTTGTACAAGCTCGTTTTTTGTGATTTTGTTCAGAGTTTTCAATGAATTTTTTTTTCCAAAAACATATTAGTACGTCATTTCTCAAAAAAAACGTAAGAAAAATACATACATATAAAATATAATTAAAAATTGCTAAATTTTTGAAAAAGTAAATAAAAAAAGTAGAATTACTTTTTTGTTCAAATTCTTAGTTAATTAACGAGGGAACTTTTTTTGCGCGCCGAAAAAAATTGGACTAAAACATATTTTTTGGAGCGCCAAAAAATTATAGAATCGCTTAGTTTTCGAAGCAAAAATTGAAAATTTGTTGACCAAAAAAATACGGGATGACTTGTTTTTGAATTTTGAAAATTTGTCAAAGTACGAAACGGTAAACAAATTTTCTAAATTCAAAAACGAGCCAACCCGCATTTTTTTGTCATCAAATTTTCAAACACGTAAAAAGGCAACGATCGTTTGTGACGTTTTTTGGACCTTTTCGCAAAAAAATTTTTTTAAATTGGATCTTTGAAAACTCTTCATCTAATCATTCTTTTGCAACTCAAAAAACTTCAGTCATTAATTTTTTTGTCAGAAAACAGAATGTATCTACAAAATAAATTAAAAAAAAAATGAAAAAATCAACTTTTCCAAGTTTTGGAACAAATTTTGTATTTTTTACCAAAGTTACATATGTAAGTTTTTTTTTCACTGAATCGGACCCGGCACCTAAACCACACACAGATTTCTGCCGTCAAATACATACGCGTCAAAGGGTATTTATTTCAATTCTAGCAACACCAGACTATCTAGTAATACAAAAATAGTGCGCAATCAAGGAGGCACTAGCCCGAGTGCAGGAAGAAGGGGGCGCGCAACAGGAACGGTAGACGTACACGTATCGCCGGAGGAGGAGGAGTAATATGAAGAAAAAAAAATTGTTTTGGGGGGCTAGGCCAGCCCCAGGTCAGGCAAAGCGTTCATTATGTTGTTTTTTGTTTGTATTAGTAATAAGTAATGTGTAATAATATTGCGGGTGGTCAGACTCATAATAGTAATTACGAATGACAAACACCCGCTGCTGCTGCGACGGCGGCGGCTGCTATGAAGGAGGGGTCGGTGAGGTAACCTTGGGCGGAGCCGTGCTAGCTGCCGGATTGTATCCAAATCCAAAAGGTGAAAATCCAAATCCACCGGGAAAGCTGAAGCCTCCGTACGGTGACATTGGGAATGGCATTGCCGCGGCAGCTGCCATTTGCTGGACGGCTGCGGACATGGCATTTTGACCGAGGGTCCCGGCTGACGCCTGGGGGTACTGGGGGAAGGAGGGCTTGCAGTCGGGAAGTTCGAGGGAACTCGGCGTCGAGGGGGAGGGACGCTCGGTGGAAGACTCGCGGGAGTCTTCGCTGCTGATAAGGAGGCACTTCTTCTTCCTCTTGCAGTGCCGGCACCACTGATCTGTGTTGTCGATGCCAAATCGAGCACGGCACTTTTTGGATTCGTTGTTGTCTAAAATAGTTTTTGTAATTTACAATTAAAAATAAAATTTTTTTTTGTTGAAAAAAATTAAAAAAAATTAATTTTGTCAAAAAATGAATTCGAAATTTTAAGTTTCGCAAAAAAAATCGAATTTCGGAAATTTGTTATTAAATTTTAAAACTGATTAATAAAAACGTTTTCGTTTTTTATGTTTAAAACAAATTTAAAAAATCTGTTTTTTTTTGTTTAAATTTTTGATTAATTAATTTGTCAACTTCAAAAATTTCCAAAAAAAATTGAATCGACAACAACGAAAATTTATTTAAAAAAAAAATTATTTTAAAATTTGTTTTTAGAAATTCAAAAAATAAAAAAAATGCATTTGATTTAGTCCAAAATAGTTTTTTTAGTTTTTCAATTTGTTAACAATTTCAAAATTTAAGAAAAAAAGGATTAGAAATTGTCAAAAAAAATTTTAATCGAAATTTATCGTAAAAATTTAAATTTAAATAATTTTTGTTAAATCAAATTAAAAAATTTCAAAAAAAATGTGGATCCAATACTGTCCTAAAAATCGGATTTGATATGGTCTAAAAAATTTTTAACATGTTTTTTTTATTTTCTAAAAGTTTTCATTCGTCGACTAAAATTTAATTTTTCACCAAAAAAACGCACCAGTAAGCCTCTCGATCCTCTTTGTCTTCTTTTTCTTGTGAATCGCGTAATTGTCCCTAGCCGACCAATCCGGGTACATCCTGGAGTGTTCTTCCTTCGCCAGCCTGGCCTTTTCGAAGAATGGTTGCTTTTGTTCGTCACTCATCGTGTTCCACATTTTTCCCATCTCGGCATTCAGATCCGAAGATTGTTTCGTCGAATTTGCCTCGTCTTCGAGGAGTTTTGCCCGGGTCTCCTTCATGAACATCATGTACGCGTTCAACGGCTTTTTGATATGGGGTCTCGTCGGAGTCGAATTTTCTTTGGATCGAGACTTGAGTGGACCACCTGTCGATGAAGCAGGCGACGATGGCCGGGTCTTGTACGTGGGCGTCGATGCTGCGCTCCCGCCTGGGGGCTGATGGTGCTGGTGGTGGCCCTGAGGCATGGCGTCTGGACGGACGGGATTCTGGACGGCAAAGGCATTCCTCTGGGCCGCGGCTGCCATAAAGCCGGCCTGTAGAGCGAGGTAGTGGGGGGAGAGGGTGAGGGCTGCGAAGGGGTACAGCGGTGACAGGTAGGGTGATGGAGATGACTGAAAAAAATTATTTTGCAAAAAAAACTAAAAAAAATATTTTGAAAAAAAATAATTTAAATTAAAAAAAATTGAGTGCCGTATGTATTTGAATTTTTTTTCATTTTTTAGAAAATTTGAAAAAAAAAATAAAGTTTTTTAAGTACCGGGGTAAATCGATACAAAAGCAAATTGGAAAGCGCGGAGATCAAAGACATGTGCCGGCTGCTTTCACTCCTGCTGCGATGGCTTCGACCGACACCTGGCAACATCTGGAGTGGGCTTTGGTCAAATATGCCGATTTTGAGGACAAGTGCGCTCATGCAAACCAAAATTGCCAAAAAGCCAAAAACAAAAAAAATATAATTTCGGCCACAAATTTTTTTCGAACATTTGAAACTCTAAAAAAATCGATTTTACAGTTTCCGCAGAAAGATCGTAATCTATCAAACATTAGTAAAGGTAAAATAACGTGATTACGGTTTAAAAAATGCGATCGTATTTTTTTTGTTTTGATTTGATCACTTTAAAAGAAAATCTTTTTATGAAAAATTATTTATTACCGTAATTTTTTTGTTACGAGCAAATTTTTTTCTTTTTAATTTTTGTGCTGCCATAAAAGTTTTTTTTAATGTACATATAATAATTACAAAATTACTTTTTAAATACGTCCAAAACACATTTTTTTCTGTTAAAGACGTGCAAAAAAACGAGAAAAAAAATTCTGTGCTCGACCAAACGGAAATGATATTTGTTAGAAAATCTGCCAAAAGAAAAAAGCCAACAAAAAATCTTTACTGGGATAGATTAATTACAAACCAAGTCTTTGAGGTAAGCTACTGTAAGAACAAACAAGCATGGAAAAAAATTGAAAACAATTCCTTGCCAAAAAAAAGAAACTCCCCCAAACAAAAAAAACCGTAAAAAAACAGGAACTCCCGCGCACGAAAGAAAAAAAAACAAACATCCAAAAAACTTACAAAAATACTTTGAACATTTGCGAGGGGAGTATTTAGGAGCGAAGGCGTCGCTGCCTGGGGCGCATGAAAAGCCGAGCCACCACCGATCTCGACCTCTGCTTCGTACGCGACTTCCTGCTTGTCATCTTGCAGTTGCTGGGAGGAACCGTCGGCTGCGATGCCGTCGTCGTCGTCGACTTCGACTTTGCGGAAGACTTTTACTTCGTCAACGCAATCGTCTGCCATCGATCTGTAAAAAAAAGAAGGGTAAGGAATTTTGTTTTTGTTATAATTGATTGCGGAGTTCGATATCGAAAGGCAAAAATTCAGATACAGATTTAGGAAGCTAAATCGATCTGACAGGAACACGCAGATGTAAGAAGAAGAAAAAAAGAAGAAAGCGACGCGCGACAAATATGGCGGGCAATTTTTGAGGAACTCGCGCGGTCGGCCGCTTTTTTGCTTTTTTTGGGGGAGGGGGGTGCGCGGAGGAGTTGGGTTGACTTGTAATGCCTCCGGTGTCAGTCACCAGGTGTACTTTTTTTTTGAACGAGGGAGGGATGGAAGATGACCAGCTATGAACTAAATCGGAGAAGAGCGGGGAGATGAAGGTGAACCTCGCTTGATCTTGGCGCCCAACCAAAAAAAAAAGAGGGCTGCTCAACGACTACATTTTTACCACTGCTGAACAACTATGACTCCTCTACTCTGACCGCGGCTGCGCGGCGCGGCGCGGTCGGCGATGCGGCGTGCACCAAAAAAAAAGCAAGGGACGACGAAGAAGAAGAAGGACAGGACAGGCGCGGGTGCTGGTGTGGGTGCGGGTGCGGGGGTCGTGTATGTGGGGGGGCATGGGTAGGGTAGGGTAGGAGAAGGATCGACGCGCCGTCCAACCACCAAACCGCCGCCGCCGCCATCGCCCGGGATACGCACGCACCCGCGCAAGGTGGCAGTGGCCACAGCGCCAGCCCGGCTAGCGCACGCCGAAAAAAAAAATCATCATCATCATCATCATCGAGCAAAGAAAGCAAGCGAGCGATTCAATTCCATTTCATTCGATTGTCGGATTGCGGCATCTCCTGTGTTGGTGGCCTGGCCGAACAACCGCCTGCCGCCTGGTTGACAGGCTTGACGACGACCAACGACCGGTGACCGGTGACCGACCGCCCGCCCGCGCAAAGTCAAGTCAAGTCGACGGCAGCGGCGACAGCGGCGGCCGGATAGAGTGCCGCTCGACTCGCGCGCGCAATCGTCGGTCCACCAGCAAGGCAAGCAAGCAGGCAACAAACACGACACTTTTCTTTCCCTTTTTTTTACTCCCCTTTGTCCAATCCTCCCACGATGACCCAAGTGCCAAAAACGCCTTCAAGTGCACTTTTCCGCGCATCTCTGCACTTTGGCACCTAAAAGCTTGCTGTGAGAGAGCCCGATTTCAATCTAAAGCCATGACCGAATTGCAGTCAAGCGGGGATGGCGGGACTGGGGTCAGGTTGTAAATTTTGTTGAGTGCAATTTTTTTTACATTTTTTTAACAAAAGTACTCTGTATTTTTTTTGTATTTTTTGACGCCACAAAAATTCCAAAAATTAGTCAAACCAAAAAATGTTGAGGCAATTTAGAAATTTTTTTTTAACAAAATTTATTTAAAAATTTTTTGATACCGTAAAAGTACGAAAATTCAGGCCAAAAAATGCACCTGGCAAAGATAAGTATATCAGTTTTTTGTAAATACCTGAAAATTTTCAGCGGATTTTTAGAAAAAATTTACAGGTCGAACCAGGAAGCCAAAATCGATTCGTAAAGATTTTTGCCATTGCACAGCAAATTTTTCGTTAATGCCGAACTTTTTGAATGCGCAAGAATTTACTTCGCACCTGTTTTTATACACTTTTACCATCAAAAGCAACAAAAAAAATTTTTGCTAAAAGTACCGTAATGAGATAACCAAACGAAAAATATCGTCACAAAAATAATTTTTTTTTAGGTACAGTATAAAAGTCGTGTCAGGAGTAAAAGTTTTACGATTTTATTTTGCGATATTATCTTATTTTTGTATTTAGAAAAAAAACCTGGGTTTTGCAACGAAAGTTTGAGACATCTCCTCAAACTTTCGTTGTAAGATCCTGTCAAAGTCTTATTTATGTAAATAAGACCCCACTGACTTCAAAATAATAATAGAATATTTTTTTCAAAAAATAATGTTAAAAAATATTATTGTATATCTCAGTCAAAAAAAAAATTCTACCTTGTTGGATGAATTCCCGCAGGAAAGTGTGAAAAATCACAGCCTATTGACGAGCCTTTATGCTCATTGCTCGCGTCTCCAAAAGAAAACAAAAACCGGTGAATCAGAAAAAAAAGCAAGCCTCATCTATGTAATTCAAAGACAAAAAAAAAAACCAAAACCCCCGGAGGAGGAAGAAGAAGAGGGATGGATGGATGGCATACAAAAAACAATATCAGAGCCTTCTTCTTCCTCTACCAATACCACCACGTCCCATCCCCCTCCAAAGGTATTTTTTTTCCATCCTTTTTTTCCCTTTCCTTTGTGCATGCATACCTGCCACGACGCATCTTTTTGTACGTACATACGACGTCGAAGAAGCCTAAGCTTACTGTCGCCTGTTTTTTTGGTTTTCTTTCCTTTCCATTCCGCCTGCCTTGAAAAAAAAAATAAATTGTAAATAAATCCTGACACAAATTTATTTTTGATGAATATTTTTTATTTTCTATTTATTTATTTTTTTCAATGTTCTCGTCAACCAATTTTCTCCCGTGTTAGTTGTTTTGGTCGTCGCATGCGTCGAAGAGAAATCAAAACAAAAGGATACATATTTGCAATGGGAACGAAAGAAAATTGGGAGAATTAAAGAAAAAAAATGGAAAAAAAAAATTTACGAAGCAGCGGCATACAGTTCGCCGATCGCGATAACATCGACTTCGGGTTTCACCTTGTCGTAGAGCTTTGGAAAAGCCCCTTCACAGGCGTATTTCTGACGAACGTGGTTGTACAGTGTTAAATCAAACATTTGCTCAAATTCTGTCTCTGTCATAAAAATGTCTGCGTACAGGAAAGAGTAGCCACCGACTTCGCGTGTGAATCTGCAAATGAGGGATTTCCGGATTGACACGCACAAACAAACAAACCAACTACGATTAAAAAAAAAAGTTTCAAAAAAATATACATATTTAATTTACCTTTCCATCTCCCGCATAGCTTTCGTCGGATTATACGGCTCCCGTCGCTTTACCGGCCCAGGTGTACCGTATACCCCTAAATCATTGAACATGGCATAATTCGTGCCAGGAACCAAATTATTCGCAGGCGGCGCGCGAAGTTGTCCCTGATTTCCACGTTTGTGATCGTAAATTCGACAGGGATAAACGAGGAGAGGAAAAGTGTCAAAAAGTTCGATGGCAGTGTTGACCTGTTCTTTGAGGGTGTCCAATGGCATGACAATATCCTGGAAGACCTGTTTGGCAAATGTCATTTCACGTACGATTTTTGTGGTCGTAAATTTCAGAAAAGCGGGTTTTGGGGGGTTTAGCCATCCGAGAAGTGCCCTGAAAAGAAAATTTATGTATTTAAATATTTTCGTTCCGAGACTAGTGATTGTCTGATACCGTTTTTTTTCTATCATGATATGATAGTGAGTGATCAGGGATCGGCGAACAGCCGTTTTTTTTGTTCTCGAACGAACACGAACATTTTGTAAATATGCTCGAAAAATCGAACGAACGCGAACATTTTTGTCAGTGTTCGCGAACGAAGACGAACAAACAACGAACAGATTTTTAGCATATTTTATACAAAATTTTGTCCAAACTGGGCACAAAAACGTAAACTTTGGTACTATGCGTTTTCACGTTTTTGGTGACAGTTTTCCTACATTTTTTATTTCCGAAGGCAATTGACACTATTTGCCATTTTTGGAAAAATAACATCAATTTCGGCACCATTAAACTGATTTTACCTAAATGTTTGTTCGTTTTATCTGTTCGGAATATTTATTTGTTCGCGAACAAACTCGAACAAAGCAAATCTGTTCTCGAACGAACATGAACGCAAAAATTTGAATTTGTTCGCGAACAAACACGAACACAAAAATTTGAATTTGCGCGGGAACAAACTCGAACGAATGCGAACGTTCGCCCATCCCTGATTTCAATGTACTCAAAATCTGAGTTCACGACAACAAATTTGGTTTAGTTTCGCGCCCTACCTGAAAACCGGATGATTACCAAACGGAATCATGGATTCCAAAACCCAAAAAATAGCCCGATTGTGTCGTAGAAGATAATCTCCAATCGGAATATACTCTTCTCCATTTCGATCCAAAAAAGTCTCCACATGCTTGTAAAACCAGGGCTTGTACCATCGGGTGATATCATTCACCTTGCTTTCGACAATTTTATCCGTAAAATTTCCGACCATGATGACAGCCTTGTCTTTGGTATAAATAGTCGCTTCGAGATAATCAGGGACTTTTGTATCCGCGTTTTTGGCTCCGGAGAGTTCCATCATTTTTTCACAGTACTCATCTTGCGAGTTTACAGAAATGTATTGCATGTGAACAAACGGCTTCACTTTGATCAATTTCAATTCCAGAGCTACGAGAAATCCAAGAGTACCGTGGGACCATGGTAGACAGTAAAACAGGTCCGAATGCTCGTTATCAGCGGTGACATGGAGCAGACTGCTGTCTGCGGTTACGATATCGTAAGACAAAATTGTTTCCTGGTAGAGTCCAACTTTGTGGGAATAAGTCGTCATTCCGACGCCAAAAGCCAGGCCACCAGCAGTTGCATCGCCAATTTCGAGCGTCACAGCCAATGTATACCCCCGGGGAATCAGATACCGTGTCAAATCACGAACCGTGACATTAGGCTCGACTTTGACGACGAGATTCTCTTCATCGAGGGACAAAATATCGTAGAGATTGATCGGAATCTGATGGCAAAGATCTTTTCGAAAGAAAGTCGTCGACAGACTCAGCCAATTTGGCTTCGCCGTACACATGGGTTTTCTCTCAGCCGGTGGAAGGTCAATCCAGTTCCAGATAGCTCGCTGGATCTTGCGAACACGCAAATCGTGATCCTTTGGCGCGGATAAAAATGTTCGACGAAACCAATACTTCAGTTGGATGAAACAGTCAAAAAGCTGGAAAAAAAAATGTTTTAGGAAGGATAAAAAGTTTTTGTAAATGCATCAAAAACCCACAAAACTGGCAGGCAGACAGAAGACAACGATGACGAGGCCACGGTTATCCTCGAGCCATCGCACAAGTCGATCTTGTATCCCCATTGCTGTGAAAATTTAGGAAAATCAATCGACGAGTCCACAAAAGCACAAACAACGCATGCGATCAATAAAGAGAAAATCGAGGGTCGGTAGACTTCAGTCTGATGCTCAGTGCGAGACAAACGACCGATAAAGACCCGAGATAAGAATGGAAAAAAACCTGAGCGAACAAAGGTCACTGCCATTCAAACCAGGGATGGGCGAACGTTCGTGTTCGTTCGCGTTCGTTTGCGAACAAATTCAAATTTTTGCGTTCATGTTCGTTCGAGAACAGATTTGCTTTTTTCGAGTTCGTTCGCGAACAAAGATAAATTTTCCAAACAGATAAAACGAACAAAAATTTAGGTACATAAAATCAGTTTAATGATGCCGAAATTGATGTTATTTTTCCAAAAATGACATATAGCGTCAATTGCCTTCGGCAATAAAAAGTGTAGAAAACTGTCACCAAAAACGTAAAAACGCATTGTTCCGAAGTTTACGTTTTTATGCCCAATTTGGACATAATTTTGTATAAAATATGCTAAAAATCTGTTCGTTGTTCGTTTGCGAACACTGACAAAAATGTTCGCGTTTGTTCGATTTTTCGAAAAAAATAAAAAAATCGTTCGTGTTTGTTCGAGAACAAAAAAAACCGCTGTTCGCCCATCCCTGATTCAAACCCCTGCAATCGCAACCAAAAAATGTGGTGTAAAAAAACGCAGCATTCGACAGATTTATCATAAACAGACAATTTTCAATTACATTGTTTTAAACAAAAAGTTGAAAAATGTTGGCTGCGTGGTCGTTGAAAGAGTGGTCACATCAATTTTCGTCGTCGACGAGGCTTCCGTTGATGAGCTCGTAGATTCCGTTGAAGGAGTGCCGTCAGATGTTGTCGACAAAAAGTCTTCTGGTGAGGGGCTCGTAGATTCCGTTGAAGGAGTGCCGTCAGATGTTGTCGACAAAAAGTCTTCCGGTGGGGGGCTCGTAAATTCCGTTTCAGTAGACGTAACTTCGGATGTTGTGGACGAAAAGTCATCCGTGGATGAACTTGTAGATTCCGTTAAGGGAGTTGTGACGTCAGATGTCGTCGTCGACGAGGCTTCCGTTGGTGAACTCGTAGATTTCGTTGTAGTAGACGTGCCTGCAGATGTCGTCGGCGACGTGGCTTCTGTTGAGGTGATCGTAGGCCGTGTAGGCTGAGTTTGCGTAGGCTGCGTAGGCTGACTCTTTCCTCCGCCACTGGGAGAGTTTTCGTTGTTTTCTCCGCTGGCTGGAAGGTTTTCGGAGTCGCCGCCGTTGGAGTTCTCGGAGCCATCGCCGGGGGAGTTCTTGATGCCGTCGCCGGGAGAGTTCTCGGAGCCGTCGCTGGGAGAGTTTTCGGAGCCGTCGCCGGGGGAGTTCGTGATGCCGTCGCCGGAAGAGTTATCGGAGCCGTCGCCGGGAGAATTATCGGAGCCGTCGCCGGGAGATTTATCGGAGCCATCGCCGGGGGAGTTATTGATGGCGCCGCCGTTGGTGTTATCGGAGCCGTCGCCGGGAGAATTCTGGATGCCGTCGCCGGGTGAGTTCTTGATGCCGTCGCCGGGAGAGTTCTCGGAGCCGTCGCCGGGAGAGTTATCGGAGCCGTCGCCGGGGGAGTTCTTGATGCCGTCGCCGGGAGAGTTCTCGGAGCCGTCGCCGGGAGAGTTATCGGAGCCGTCGCCGGGAGATTTATCGGAGCCATCGCCGGGGGAGTTATGGATGGCGCCGCCGTTGGAGTTATCGGAGCCGTCGCCGGGAGAATTCTGGATGCCGTCGCCGGGTGAGTTCTTGATGCCGTCGCCTGAAGAGTTATCGGAGCCGTCGCCGGGAGAGTTATCGGAGCCGTCGCCGGAAGAGTTCTCGGAGCCGTCGCCGGGGGAGTTCTTGATGCCGTCGCCGGAAGAGTTATCGGAGCCGTCGCCGGGAGAATTATCGGAGCCGTCGCCGGGGGAGTTATCGGAGCCATCGCCGGGGGAGTTATCTGATGCCGTCGCCGTGAAGAGTTATCGGAGCCGTCGCCGGGAGAATTCTGGATGCCGTCGCCGGGAGAGTTCTCGGAGCCGTCGCCGGGAGAGTTATCGGAGCCGTCGCCGGGGGAGTTCTCGGAGCCATCGCCGGGGGAGTTCTTGATGCCGTCGCCGGGAGAGTTATCGGAGCCGTCGCTGAGAGAGTTTTCGGAGCCGTCGCCGGGGGAGTTCTCGGAGCCGTCGCCGTGGGAGTTATCGGAGCCGTCGCCGGGAGAATTCTGGATGCCGCCGCCGGGTGGAGTTCATCAGATGCCGTCGCCGGGAGAGGTTCTCGGAGCCGTCGCCGGGAGAGTTATCGGAGCCGTCGCCGGGGGAGTTCGTGATGCCGTCGCCGGAAGAGTTATCGGAGCCGTCGCCGGGAGAATTCTGGATGCCGTCGCCGGGTGAGTTCTTGATGCCGTCGCCGGGGGAGTTATCGGAGCCGTCGCCGGGGGAGTTCTTGATGCCATCGCCGGGGGAGTTCTTGATGCCGTCGCCGGGAGAATTATCGGAGCCGTCGCCTGAAGAGTTATCGGAGCCGTCGCCGGGGGAGTTATTGATGGCGCCGCCGTTGGTGTTATCGGAGCCGTCGCCGGGAGAATTCTGGATGCCGTCGCCGGGTGAGTTCTTGATGCCGTCGCCGGGAGAGTTTTCGGAGCCGTCGCCGGGAGAGTTCTTGATGCCGCCGCCATAAGAGTTATCGGAGCCGTCGCCGGGAGAGCTCTCGGAGCCGTCGCCGGGAGAGTTATCGGAACCGTCGCTGGGAGAGTTTTCGGAGCCGTCGCCGGGAGAGTTCTCGGAGCCATCGCCGGGAAGGTTCTCGGATCCGCCGCCCGGAGAGTTCTCGGAGCCGTCGCCGGGAGAGTTCTCGGATGCCACCGCCGTTGAGAGTCATCGGAGCCGTCGCCTGGAGAGTTCTCGGAGCCGCCGTCAGGAAGAGTGATCGGAGCCCCCGCCTGGAAGGTTCTCGGATCCGCCGCCGGAAGAGTTCTCGGAGCCGTCGCTGGGAGAGTTTTCGGAGCCGTCGCCGGGAGAGTTCTCGGAGCCATCGCCGGGAAGGTTCTCGGATCCGCCGCCGGGAGAGTTCTCGGAGCCGTCGCCGGGAGAGTTCTGGATGCCACCGCCGTTGGAGTCCTCAGAGCCGTCGCCTGGAAGGTTCTCGGATCCGCCGCCGGGAGAGTTATCGGAGCCGTCGCCGGGAGAGTTCTCGGAGCCGTCGCTGGGAGAATTATCGGAGCCGCCGTCAGGAGAGTTCTGGATGCCACCGCCGTTGGAGTCATCGGAGCCGTCGCCTGGAGAGTTCTCGGAGCCGCCGTCAGGAAAGTAATCGGAGCCCCCGCCTGGAAGGTTCTCGGATTCGCCGCTGTCGGGAGAGTAATCGAAGCCGCCGTCAGATTCCGTTGAAAGAGTGGTGTCGTCAGATGTCGTCAATGACAATTCTTCCTTTGATGAGCTCGTTGTTTCCGTTGAAGGATTTGATGCAATCCACGTCCACGTTGTTGGTAACGTATAGGGCCGCCATGGCGGGTATTGTGTTTTACCGTGAGGATATTCATCGTCTTCCGAAATTTCTCCATGCGAATTTTCAGCTGAAGTCGGAGCTGGAGACCCATACGGGTTATAGAACCGGTGTCCGTTGATGTTGGGATCCCAGTTGTACGGTTGCTGAGCGCTTATTGCGTAGAATAGGCTGGCTAATACGATCGAACCAAACAAATAGCGCCACATTTGCCTCACCTTTGTTGGCTGAAATATTACAGACAAAGTCTATTTTTCGTCGTGGTGTATTTATACGAGCTTTCTGGTTTCAAGTTTTTTTTTCATTTCGTTAAATGTCGCCGGGGGAAGGGGGGTTAGTAATCGTAAACTGTGATTAAGGCCAAAAAGTCCGATTTTTTGGTTTTGCCGGAAGAATTTTTTAATGTCAATTTTGATCATTTTTGATACTACTTTTTTTCAATTATTTTACTGGTTTCTGAACTTTTGATTTTGGTTTTTGGTTTTTTGGTTTGTGTTTATTCGAACTGTATTTTTGATTATTTCGTTAATTTTCAGATTTTTTATCTGTTTTTTTTTCTGATTTTTTTGTGCCCGGAGGCCTTGCTGGCCTATTCACAGTACACTCACTCATACTGTTAGTAAGACACTCATGAGTCATACTGTCAGTCTCAATCTCGTGCTTTTGCCATTTCTTTCTGTTATTTTTGTCGAGAGTTATGATTCAGACGTATACAAAAAAAATTTACACATTTTTTTTTTCAAATCAAATTTAGTTCTGAATTTTTCTCGATCACGTATACAATTGACAAAATTTATTTTTTTTCACAAAATTCGAAATGCAAATTAAAGTTCGTTTTTGCCGGAATGTTCGTCGATTTCAACACGGACCCTGATCCACTGGCTACTTGGATTCGAGATTTTGACATCGATGAAGCCTTCGTTTTTGTAAACAAGCTCTGCGGAGATTTTCCATTCGCCCTAAATTTTTTCAAAATAATTTATGATTTCTCAAACTTTTTTTTTGAATTCTTACATCGAGGTAGCTGTTATCAATAGACCCGATGCGCTGCATGCTTCTGGCTGATTCCGGAAGTTCTTCAATATCCAGCTCATCTTCAGCGTCGTTGAACCAGTTGCAGAAATCCGGCATCGTGTAGCAGATGTTTATCGTGCTAAAAATTACGTAAAATTTTTTGGTTTCAATTTTTTTTTTGAAAATAAAAAAAAAAGTTTACCAAGACTCATCAGGAACAAAATAATTCTGACTTTTCCCACTTTTACAGACTTCACCGATCATGACGCTGTTATGCTTCGCGGAAAGCTTCATCGAGATCATGGGATCCAGGGGCTGTCTTTTGACGACATGACCTGACAATGATTATTTTCAAATCTTTAAAAAAAAATTTTTTTTAAATCTTTTTACCTGACAAAAGCCTTACAAATCCCGGAAAAGTAATTTTCGGCGGACAACTTGGCTTCTTTTTTGTGTCATAAACTGCAAATCTCAAATTTGAGAGGGAAAAAGGTCCTTTTGAGGTATCGTTGCCGGTTTCTATTACCAGGACATTGTCTTTTCCATCAACGCAGGATTGACTGTTTCCTTGAACAAAAATCGCCAGAAGCAAAATCAAAATTATGCTCAGGACACCACGCATCGCCACCGCCGTTCTTATGTTCGTAAGTACAAAACAAAATTCATAGACGACAGCGAAGTGAAAAAACAACAATCATCGACAAATCAATATTATTTAGAGACGAATTGTAAACGTTTTAGCACATAATGACCGTGAACCGACAATTTTTTTTGACACACGCGTCAGTTGTGCCCTATTCATTGAACACTTGATCCTCGAGTGACCTGACCTCACTTGACCTGACTTTTGTGGAATTAAGTTGAGATTTTGACATTTACTAAAATTTTAAAAATAGATGGAAAAAATTTTTCGATCAGGGTTATTAAATGCATGTCCGATAAACTTTGCTGTATTTTTTTTGGGTTTCATTGATTTTGTATTTATGTATAATATTTTTGTTGTTTCACTACTGTTGACAGGATTAATGCTGCTTATCTGGTGTCGGGTATGAATTTTTATGGAAAAAAAAATATAAACAGCGCTCATATACCAGAAAACAATTTTGTGAATTGCATTATGACGTGAAACATGAAACGTCCGTAAAACGTCCGCTTTGATCAAACGATTTTTTTTGTTTTTCCTGATTTTTGTCGGACAACCAACCAACAACGCGTACAATATTGTGACGGACATTCGTGTTTGTTCGTTCGTTCGTTCGTTCCAGCAACGTGCAGAGGAAGGAAAACAAATAGTAGTAACAAAGCAGATTGAATTTTCAATCGAAACATTATTCAAACTCTCCCTCATCTTTTGTGTGTTGTTTGCACGGCTGTCTCGGACACGAATTTGGAATCAGTTTGCTTTGCTTGCTGGATGGATGAATGACCAGCCGGAGAATTTTTTGGCCGCGTCACCGTCGCCGACGGAGACGCAGACGTCGCCTCCAGAAAAAAATCCAGCTCAAATTGCGTTCACATTTGCTTTTGCACTTTTCAATCGAAATAGATACATATTTGCAATTATTTATTTATTTAGAAAACGTAGGCGGCGGTCAGTCTCACATACATAAGTATGTACATATTTATAATACAAGACGTGTTTTCCATACATGCGCGCACGCACGCAGCGTGTTTCAGAAAATCCTTGAGGAACAAAATACTGACTTGTCTAAAATGAGGGCACCCTACTCGGAACCCTACAATCTACTATCTATCTATTTATTATACTTTCGGTACCCTCAAAAACGTTTTCACTTGAAATACGTCAGCCTAACTAGGTCCCCCTTCATTTTCCCTGCAAACCAGCTGGCAGGTGACTGACCACCGGACAACAACCGGATCACTCACGGCGGGTTGGGGGTGCGCGAGTGCGAGTGCGAGTGCGAGTGCGAGTGAGGTAACCCTTTTCGGAGAATGGAGGTACATATGGACCAGCCTATGGAAATAAATATTAGCTGGTGGTCACTTGCTTTTTCTTTTAACTTAACTAAATAAGTTCGTTTCGTTGATGTTTACCCCGGGGTACCACCTGGTAACAATCAGGGTTGAGCGAACGTTCGCGTAAGTTCGTGTTTGTTCGCAAACAGATTCCATGTTTCCTGTTCGCGTTCGTTTGCGAACAAATTTTTCTTAAACTTAAATATTTGTTCGCGATCGTCCGCGAACAATGCTAAATTTTCCGAACAGATGAAACGAACAAAAATCCTGAAAAAAATTTGGGTCAGATGGACTGCCCAAATTTACGTTTTTCTACTCAGGTAAACAAAATTTTGCACAAGTTATGAAAATAATTTGTTCGATGTTCGTTCGTGTTTGTTCGCGAACAAGGTCAAAATTGTTCGCATTTGTTCGATTTTTCGAACAATTCTGAAAAATTGTTCGTGTTTGTTCGCGAACAAAAAAACGCGATGTTCGCTCAACCCTGGTAACGAAGTTGTCTGACTTCCACTTCCTAATATTTTTTGTACACCCCCCCAAAAAAAGCATCTTTTCCTCGGATCCAACAAAACTAACAACTAACAATCATTTTTTATTTGCCAATATCCATCCCATCCCCCTTTTCTCCTGTTTAATGCTATACTGTACTCCCCCACGCACAATGTTCATTGTTTGATCACGTTGTCGTTAAATTAATATTCACGTGTTAATCGCATACATAATAAATATTGTACACGCCTAGCGAGTGCATGCAATCCCCCCCCCTCACAAACTGTTCTGTTGTTGACTGTGTTTCTTCTCCTGGTTGAAGAGGAGAAACAGATGAGCGTTGTATGTTTTACCAGTCCCGTTTGTTTTTTGGTTGTTGCATTAGAGTCAGGGCCAGTTTTTGTTTCATCGTCAAAGCTAAATAAAAAATGAAACAAATAAGTAATTCTTGTCATTTCTTTCTCTACTCCCGGTTTTTTGTGTTTCCTGAAACTCGAGATGCATTCTGGAGCTTCAAAAATTATAATTCTTTGCGTTTCCGGTGTTTTCCATGCGTGTGCCTGAAATTTGGGAGCACGCGCAAGGCACCGGAATATTTTTAAATATCAAAAAGTTTTCCCATGATCATGGGGGCCTGCAGGCCAGGGATGAGTAAACGTTCGTGTTCGTTCGCGAACAAATTCAAATTTTTGCGTTCGCGTTCGTTCGAGAACAAATTTGCTTTTTTCGAGTTCGTTCGCGAACAAAGATAAATTTTCCGAACAGAGAAAACGAACAAAAATTTGGGTAAAATCAGTTTAATGATGCCGAAATTGATGTTATTTTTCCAAAAAATAACAAATAGTGTCAATTGCCTTCGGCAATAAAAAGTGTAGAAAAACTGTCACAAAAAACGTGAAAACGCATTTTTCCGAAGTTTACGTTTTTATGCCCAGTTTGGACAAAATTTTGTATAAATTATGCTAAAAATCTGTTCGTTGTTCGTTCGTGTTCGTTCGCGAACGCTGACAAAAATGTTCGCGTTCGTTCGATTTCTCGAACAAAATGCACAAAATGTTCGTATTCGTTCGAGAACAAAAAAATGATTGTTCGCCCATCCCTGGTGAAATGTCTGATTAGTCATCTGGCATTTATACGCATATTAGCGCGCATTTTCAAAAAATAAAATAAATCCGCCTACAAAAAAGTCAAATTGTACAAAAAAGATGCTGAATTATTTTTTCATTACTCTGACGTCAGCAAAGTCGACTAAACCCTTATTTTGCTCTGTCTGATTTTTTTGCGTTCTAAGAGGGACACAATAGCACTCGATCGGTATTGTCTGCTCTGATCACTCGACAATAAATTTTTTTTTCAACCTTTACTGCTCTAAAACTAGTAGTATAGAAAAAGTTGTTTCTGGCGCACCTTTTTGCCCAAATGACATTTTTGACACTTTTCAACTATTTTAACGCTTTTTTTAATCAAAAATATTTATTAATTAATTGAAAATGTGTCATTTCTTCAAAAAAGCACTTTTTGGACTGGCGCACCAATTTGGGCAAAGTGGGCATTTTAATATTTTTTACATTTTCATTGTTTTTATTGCTATTAAATGACTAAGTTCAATAAAAATCTAAAGGCATTAACAAATCTTGATCTCTTAGAATTTGTAGACGCATTAAGAATCAAGAATTTTAGAGGCATCTTTATGCGAGATACTTTACCAAATGAAGGAATTAAAGAAACAGAAGTAGGTATTGTAAATTTAGATTCTTCAAAAGGTAAAGGTACTCATTGGGTTTGCTACTCCAAGAATAAAGAAAATATACATTATTTTGATTCTTTTGGATTGAATCCACCAGAAGAAATAATAATAACCTTAAAGATAAAAAAGATAGAAAAATTGAACTTTCAACATTTCAAATTCAAAAATTTGGAACCCATCATTGTGGTTATTATTGTTTGTTACTTCTAAAATTATTAGAATCATATGATTATCAAAATTCAGCAATTGGTCTGATGTGAATATTAAACCCTATAAAATTTCCAGCCAAAAAGTCGTACCGACTGTGTGCACTTGTTGCACCGCACTCGCCCTTTACATTGTGACATTGCGATCTGCTGATTTTTTTATCACACGTAACGATTAAATTGGTCCAGACGCGTTTCGTTACGCGTTAAACAGAGTATCACGACATGCAATTGCAACTTTTTCCAACGTACCTGTCTATTTCAAAACACAAAAAAGCGGACAATACCATCAGACTGAACTCCTACAACAAAAGACTACGGAAAATTAACAACTTATACTGAGAACAAATTCTGGAAAAGATTGACATTCCTGAGAACAGTTTCCAAATATTCGTCATAGCCATCTCTCCAGATGATTCTGTTCAGTCGCTTGCGATCATTCAGCAAGCTGTTATTTGCTGCATTCACGTTCTCCAGCAAATTCCAGTTTCGCAAAGCCTCCTTGCAAGTTTCAGTGTTCTCGCGGAACTGGTCAAACATTGTAGATCGATGAACACAGTCTTTCGGCGGCTCTACCTAAAATTGAGAAAGTAACGGAATAACCGACCGAATTCTAACGTATCTGAATAGAACAAAGAAGAGAGAAAATTCAATTACCATAAAATCCACTACGACCAGTCGCTGCCGTTCATCAAGGCCAAAATTCGCAGAGTTTAGATCGGTCAAATAGAATATTTCCTTGATGATATTCAGCTGCATTTGGTGGTTGGCCGAGAAATTGCAAGTCGAACGGTTGGCCCGCCGTTGGAATCCAAGAACTGAAATAACATAACGTATCTGAATAGAACAAAGAAATAAAATTACCTCTCTTCGTTGCAATGTGCAGAGCTAATTTGGAGACGTACACATCTGAGTACACACTGCCAATGAAATGCGGCTCAGCACCAGCTCCCATCAGATGCAACACACGGTACATGAAGAGTTCTCGCAGATCAACACGGGAATGGTTCGAACTGCGCCCTATGAATGTGTGATTCTTCACAAAGAACTCATCACTCGCAACTTGGCAAATGAATCCTCCCTGAAAAGCATTATGGGAGGAATGATGTAAAAAATAAAAGGGAATTACCTGAGCACCAGTATCCGGCTTGGGCAAAAAATTCACAGCCAGTTGGTCATCCTTGTAATGTCTCTTGAAATAAGACTTCACAGCCTAAAAAACCAGAATTCTTGAAATTTATAACAACAACCTATAAACTGATCTCAAAATCAACCAAGAAATGCACTTACCAACTTGATATTCTCCTCAACGCCAATAACGTAGCGATCAAATGTGTCGGAAATGTCAATGCTCTTCTCGTAGAAACTTGGATAGGTCGCAAAAAAGTTGGCGCTTTCCAAATTCTTGAGAAACTGCACTCCGTCCTTCGCGCGCTTCGATTTCAAATGTTCAGCCTTTTTTTTCGTCATGTCATCAGCAATCAACAAGCAAGCTGCCCAAGTTTGGAGTCCGCCGTGTTTCTAAAATGGGCTTATATTTAATTTTGCGCAACAACAATTTAAAAAAAAACTGTTTTAAACTTCACTAGCTATATAATAATAGGCTAATTGTCTGTCTGCCTTTGTATTGTTGACAATATCACAATGAGCCAGAAAGTTAATTCTCTAGCTGTATAAACAATAAACAATTTCTAAAGATAAAATAACAACTTACCGCAATCACTAGACAGCGATGATCCACGCCCAAAGATTGAAGGATGTCTTCTCCGAATCCACAAAGTTTTTGTCCATCTTTGATGAATAGTTTTTGGTCTTCACTCTGAATTTTCCATTTCGAAGCTATTTTTTCTTGCAGCTCATCCAAAGTTGCCTGAAAAATTATATTGGATAATTGCTTTTAAGTTTTTGAAAACGCCTGGTTGTATACCTGGTTGTTGAACTTGTATTTGAATTCGTCATGTAGAGCATCCTCATGATCACGTAATTCGAACAGCAACTCCATCGGCAGTAAATCTCCAAATCTGAAATTTGAATGCAAATTATAAAACTTTTGCGCTATGTAAAAATAACGTGCAAACATGCACTCTGGAAACATATTCGATTAATGCGAGAGAGAGGGAAAGTAGGAATAGCTGTTAACTGACTCAAAGTTGCGGAGAAAATAACTATGATAATTATGGATGGGAAATCACGAATCAAACTTTTTCTATTCACAAAGGTTTATGGAAGAATGCGATGCTGGCTGTCTCTCGCTTTCCTCTGCGTCCTCTGCAAACGCGTTTACCTCTGTGCTCCGCAGGTGTCCGCCCTTTGTGCTCCGCAGGTGTCCGCCCTTTGTGCTCCGCAGGTGTCTGTAACCGCGTCCTGCTTACTGTAGTCGCTGCCTTCTCGTATGACGACTTCTTGCTTCGTCGAGTCCTCAGGTTTCCTCCCTTCACACTCCACCGAGATGTGGACGTGTTTCCGGCTCCGGACTTACTGCATTCACGGAGCCTACTCAGGCCTGAGTAGGCTCCCCCCTGTCGCGCCAGTGTGACCTTATCGTTAATCATTGGGAGCAGAATGACGCATCACTCGCTGCCTTTTCTCCACGACCACCGATTTGGTCCAGCCATTGACTCACGAGCCTTGAAATACCACTGATGCCTCGAAATACCATGTTGATTGACCGAAATACCCTTCATCTGGCATTTATTTTCAAAAATTAAATAAATACGCCTACAAAAAAGCAAAATTGTACAAAAAAGGGGCTGATTAATTTTTTCATTACTCTGACGTCAGCAAAGTCGACTAAACCCTTATTTTGCTCTGTCTCATTTTTTTGCGTTCTAAGAGGGACACAATAGCACTCGATCGGTATTGTCTGCTCTGATCACTCGACAATTAATTTTTTTTTTCATCCTTTGCTGCTCTAAAACTCAAAAAACTCGATAAATGCATACATACAAGTCAAACAAGGAGGACTATAGTAAATACAAAAATACATAAATCGTCAAGTATGTACATACGTACCGCAGGCAGTTGACCCGACCTGGCCAGCTCCTGTCACCGGTGCACCGCCGACAATTAGGCTAGGCTTCTTGCCTCTCTATCGTCACAAAATTATTGGGAACTGGGCTGTTGTGATAGGCCAGGGGTAAAAATGAGGATGAGAGAGAAAAATCGATCCAGGAGAAGACAAAGAGACCTCTTTTTCTCCTATTTTTGTTGGCGGCGGCGGCGGCGACGGTGACGCTTTATTTGGAGTGGGGAAGAGAATTACCGCGCTTGACTGCATAATTATCACTCACTCACTCAGCCTCAGTCAGTCAAATCCCAGCCCTCGTCCGGTCCAGCTGGCGCAGGGTCATTGAGGCCATTTTTGGGCCCCGAAAGGCTTTTTTTCTGGTGTTCATGGACATTTTTTTCTATGTAAATATCAAAATTTTTCTTTTAAACTTGTTTTGCGTTCAAAAATTTTTGCTTCGGTATTTTTGAAGAAAAAAAATTTCGCCAGGTAATCTTCTAAAATTTTTTTCGATCGTTCAAAGAATTTTTTTTTCGCTCGCTTCGGTATTTTTGAAAAAAATCACGCTGGGAAGATTCTAAAATTTTTTTCGATCGCTTTCGATCGTTCTGAGCGGCGCGGGAGCAAAACTTTGGAGCGCATCGCTCCCAAAAAAAAATTTTTCCTTAGAATTCATTTTTGTTTGTCTGACTAATTTTTAGTCAAAATTGCAAAATGACAACAAAATGGCAAAAATCTAACGACTTTTTTCTTATTTTTTTGTTCCGTGAGCTCTCAAAATTTTTCTTTTGCTCCAATTTTTTGGTTGTTTTTCGAAAACGAAAAAATTTCGTAAACGAAAAAATTTTTAACGAAAAAAAAAAAAAATTGCGCCGAACTCGTTTTCCACCCCAAAAATGTTCCACCAATTTCCAAAAAAAATATGTTGACCAACATTGTGAAAAACATACATAAGATGTCTGCTCGCTTGTTGCCAGGTCCATCCCATCGTTTATTGTCCGAACAACCGTATCCAAGGTATTAGATATTCCCCAGGTGCCACAGAAGAGCTAAATATGCTTGTTTTGTTTTCTTTATTTCTGTTTTCAAACCCCCAAACCCCAACCTTGTTGACGTAGCCGAACGATTATAACTACATTTTATCATTTTTTATAGCACTATTTTTCTGTCAAGGCTGTTCCAGTCCCTCTCCCGTCTCCGTTAAAAGTTTCATTTTCCATCATTCTTTCCTTCCTTCCTTCGCCGGCCGACGTTGACGCCGACGCCGACGTGAACGTGAACGTGAACGTGAATGTGGACCAGGGATGGGCAAACTTTGTGTTCGTTCGCGAACAAAGATAAATTTTCCAAACAGATAAAACGAACAAAAATTTAGGTAAAATCAGGTAAAATCAGCCGAAATTGATGTTATTTTTCCAAAAGTGACAAATAGTGTCAATTGCCTTCGGCAATAAAAAGTGTAGGAAAACTGTCACCAAAAACGTGAAAACACATAGTACCGAAGTTTACGTTTTTGTGCCCAGTTTGGACAAAATTTTGTATAAAATATGCTAAAAATCTGTACGTTGTTCGTTCGTCTTTGTTCGCGAACACTGACAAAAATGTTCGCGTTCGTTCGATTTCTCAAACAAAATTAAAAAATTGTTCGTGTTCGTTCGAGAACAAAAAAATGATTGTTCGCCCATCCCTGATGTGGACCCTTTTTTTTTGTCGCCAAAATGGCTGACGATTAAGCAAACGCAAAAAATTTGGCATTTCCCGTCCGCGGACGCGTCCGTCGTTCTAAATTAAAGCGAGTCATCCATGTCCTTCTCTCAAATGCATGTGCCCGGCAGAATTATTCGCTAATGATTCAGTCGAGACGACCGAGAACAAATTAAAAAAAAACTATAAAAAAGCAATTCTCTTTTCTGTTAGTATGTATTTATTTTCTCCGACAAAAAAACGCAAAATATGCGCATCAGTCGAATATTTTTTTTCCTTTTTCTCCTTTTTTTACGACCGATCGACCTGACTTTTTTTGTCCATCGTAGGCGTGGTGGTGTCGCGCACCGGTGTGCATTTATTTTGTTGAAAAAAAAAGAAAAAAGGAATTTGAAAACGAAAACCATCCGGGGATGAAAGGGACAAAGAAGGAAGGAATTTGTTGTTATGTAGTACGTACCCGGCCCGCGTCGTTTGCGTTTGCCTCCACGGTTCTTCTCGCGTTTGTTTCGTCGTTCGTTTGGGTATCAGCACCCCTAACAAAAAATAAAAGAGAGATGCGCTCCAACAACAACATTTTCATCATTGGCGGCAGCGGCAGCAGTAGTGGCGGTGGCGGTGGTGGTGTGGCTTCCGTTTTTGTCAAAAAAAAATTGATCGATTTCAACTGTGACAACGAAGAAGAAGAAGATGAAGATGAAGAAGAAGAAGAGGAAGACATTTTTTTGTCTTGCCGATATTGCTTGCAGTTGTGTTTTTTTTTGCATTTTGCATTTTTTGCGTTTTGTCGTGTTTTGAGGAAGTTGGGAAGTTGGCCAACCAGTTGGGAGCAGGAACAGGATAAGGATAAGGATAAGCGTCTCCGGCCCGGCTGCCGGGAGAAGCAGAGCGGAAGGAGAAAAAAATTGCTGCTGGTAGTGCTGGTGGATGTAAATATAAATTGTCTCGGGTTTATAGAAAGTATTTGAACTTGTGTTTTGATAAAAAAAAAATGACGTAAACCTTCAAATTTTTTAAAATTGAAATTTGATAAAATTAGCATAATTTTAGAATTTTAAGATACAAAAAAAATGTTTTTTTAAACCCAAAAAAAAATATTTTTTTAAACCGAGTGTCCATTTTTTTGTTTTCGTGTCGAGACACCCGGATTTTTGAATTTTCGAACGAGTACCCAAAAACTGGGATTTCGAATAAGAAAACCGAAATTTTGGCGTTTTTGTTTGGATTTTTTGTTGCGCTGTTAAAATTCCTTTTCCCTGATTGATTTGAGCCAGATTGAACCGGGCAAAGATCAATGTGTCCTCGGTACAACTGGAATTCCTTTCGTTCGTGTTTGTCTATTTACCTGGGCCGACCCCCCCCCCGGCCCGAACCTGACGTGGTGGTGCACTCGTACACGTTGTACACGGGGTTGGGGATCATCTCCAGCAGGTTTATGCGCGTGTGTTGTTTTTGCAACTCTTTTCTGTATTGTTTTTTGCTCGTTGACGACGTTGGGGTGGGGCTGTTTATGTAAAGCGGATCTTGTTTCTCTCGCCCCATCATCCACATGAAAATCCACTCATTGCGCTACCGGTTATGCATTTGAACAAATGTATACGTCAGCGCATCTGTCAAGATTGGATCTTTTTCTTCTGAGGAAGAAGAAGAGAAGAAAGAGTGTTGGATCATCCAGTTGCTTTCTTTTTTCCTCAATGAGATCCTGGATGTTTCTCAGAGTTAAAAAAAACGTAATTCTTAAAAGAATTCGACTGACTGATGATTATCGCTCGCTCGTGAGCGAGCAACATTTTTTTGTCGATGATGATAAATAATTGTCTTCTCTGCCGTGCGCGAACGCGAAATAGCTTCCAATACCACGCATGCAAAACTTAGCTATGATTTTTTTTCAGATCGATATCCACGCTTGCAACACAGCCGATGGCTTGTTAGCTTTCCGTGCCCGTTTCCCCCAATCACCATCGCTACCACCTGCTTGTCGAGTGTCCATGCTCGACCGAACCTTCCCGCTTGCTTAATTAATTACCACCTGGAATTTATATTTCGTAATTCGTAAATAATTCACTCTTCAACCTTCTAATTTTTTTTTTCGTTTGACAATGGCAAACAAAGTTGTCTCCACCCTGGTGAGACTTGTCACAGATTCGCTACTCAACTGCACTGATGGACCCCTCGGCGTTCCTTCTTCTAAAGAATTTCTTACACGTAAGTAAATTTTTGTCCAAAAAATAAAAAATTAGAGTTTACAAAAAAAAACACAATTTACGTTCATTTTTAACCAAAAATGAAAAAACATCCAATCGGATTACGAAAATCAAATTCATCCGAAACTCATA
Organism: Turbatrix aceti; assembly: GCA_963969345.1. Lineage (NCBI taxonomy): Eukaryota > Metazoa > Nematoda > Chromadorea > Rhabditida > Panagrolaimidae > Turbatrix > Turbatrix aceti. The sequence goes on along the minus strand of OZ017766.1, from coordinate 8,185,959 downwards.
AAAAAAAGTGTTCTAAATATCCCCGGATTAAACTCATCTGGAGCTTACGATTATGTATTTACGATTACGACTACGATAAAACAAATTACAGATCTGACACCTGGATACGTGATTACGATAATTGTGTGCACGTGTATCTGTCTTGCTACGCTATGCCTTGGCGTCATCCACGTCCTATACGTCCAGGTATACGTCACGCATTACTACCGTAAAGCCTTTGTACTCTACCTCGCCGGCACGGCACCCTTTGTCTCAGCGTTTGCGCTAGTATCCATGTATATGCCCAGAGTGTGGTTTCTGGCTCATTTGCTATCTTTCTTGTGAGTTTTTTTGATTATGAAAACAAAGAACGGCATAACAAAACAAAAAATTTGAAAAATGCATGCTCCTGCAACAAAAATCCAGATTTTCGCTTTGAGAACCCTAAAAATATTTTGGAGATTCTGAAACTTTGCCAAGAGGTAACTTTTACTGTGAAAAGTTTCTACCGTAAAATGTATCTGCTCGAGGTCTGGCAGAGTTACGACCGCCGAAAATCGCGTTTTTGTCATTTTGGACGATTTTTGGCACATCGTAGCAAAAAAAACCTTGGCATTTCCAAATCCGCGGTAAATATTTATTGACGTGATTTTTGATGGAGAATCCGAAAAAAAATATAAAAATATGGGGTTTTCACCTTCACAAAAATGCCGTAAATCACATTTAAAAAAGTGTCAAAAAGACAACTTTTGTTTCGTCATTTTTCAATGTGATAATCCTAAATTTTTATATTTTTCTCGAATTTTCCATCAAAAATCACGTCGATCAATATTTACCCCAACTTTAGAAAGTCCATAATTTTTTTGTCAAAAATGGCAAAAACTGTGCTAAATCATGCCTCTTACAGTAAAAAAAAAATCCATAGTAAAATCTACTTTTTGACAATGGTAGATTTTACCTTTTGGAAAAAAATAGACATTTAGGAAATTTGATGAAAAAATTTCCTAAACTATTCTTTTTTTCACATTTTTCGAATTAAATTTTTTGTTTTGATACCGCGCTCTAATTTTTTGTATCTACTTGTTTTGAGTCAAAACTTCACCCTATCCCATTTCAGCTACTTCTCAATCGGTCTCTACTGCGTCATCTGCCTCATGATGCACATCGTCGACGGCCGAGTCTCGATGGTGAAGAAAATCACGCAGCAGTCTTCCAAGATGCACGTTCGAACGCCACCGTTCTGCTGCGTGTTCCCGTGCCTCCCGGCGCTTCAGGTCGAGACGAAGAAGATCAAGTTCCTCGAATGCATGGTTCTTCAGACGCCAATTGTGCGTCTGTTTGCGACTATTGTCTCACTCGTGCTCTACTTTGAGTATCAGGACAGCGCGATCATTGCACTCAAGATTCTGGATTTCATTTCGCTCCCATCGCTCCTTCTTGGCATCTATGGTTGCCACATTCTCGTCACGACGGTTTCCAAGCTCGATGAACTCATGCCCTACAGGTACATTGTCGTCTTTCGGCTACTGGACATTTATTTCATGTTCTTCGGCCTCCAGCAGCCAGTTTTTGACTTTGCAGCTCGCGCGGGGCTCTTCGGATGTGGAGAGATTTTGCCTCCACTCGAGACCGCATTTTGTAAGTTTTCCAGTCGAAACGAACTTCAAAATTTTTTTGAAGTGAATTAAAAAAAAATTTCTTGTTATAATTTGTTCAATTTTTTTAAATATTTTTTTTTAAATTTTTCCTTTTTTGTATAACTTTTCCAGCCGCGACCAAGTTTTTTCACTTTTTTTTCTACTTTTTTCACATTAATTTTTATATATTTTTTGAATTGTTATTATTTTTTGATCAAATTTAAAAAAAAAATTTTTTTTAATTTTGTGCCTTGTTTTATAAGTTTTCCAGTCGAGACCAATTTTTCAATTTTTTTGTCATTTTTTATTGATATAAATTTTTTTTTATCAAAAAAATAATTTTTACAAATTTTTACAATTTTATTTTTTACATTTTTTTTGCAATTTTTTATTTCTTATTTTATTTTGTAAGTTTTCTCCAGGAGACCTTGTTTTACAAAAAATATTTTTTTCACTAATTTTTTTAAAGTCAATGAATTTGTATTTATGGTAAATTTATAAAATAAATTTACAAAAAAAAATTTTATAAAAAAATTTACAAATTTTTCTCTTTTTCAAATTTCTAAATGAAATTTTTTTCAGTCTGGAAAAACGGGCTGAGCATCATCGAATCCTTCATCATCTCGATCATCGCTACGCTACTTCTGAAGCCAAGCAGAAGTGCCATCTTCGACAAATACCCCGGCTCCGGGTCAGGGACGACTTCGATCTCGCCGTCATCGTGCTCGACATCGGTGACATCGTCGTTGGATACAAACGAGACTTCCACCTGATCCCACCTGACAGACAACACGCGCATCCATGCATCTCCATCACGCACGCATTTACACTATAGCCAGTTTCTCAGTCGTCTGCCATCTCTGTCAATCTTCCACCAGACCTCTCTCCTTATCTCGGTTCAAAATACAAAATGAATTTGCCTTCACCACCATGTGTCATACAGTCTACGTCAAAAACATAAATACGCCCCCCGATTCAACTTTTCTCCTGATTTGTAATTTCATCGTCCGGGCAATGAAACGGTTACCGTGTCGCCAAATACAACCACTTTGTGCATTGTGCCAAGAAAAAATAAAAAATAATTTTTCACGCGTCCGGATTGTCGAGAATTAATCAATAATGCTCAAAAAAACGAAAAAACTAAAAAAGACGAAAAAACGAAAGAAATTCGAAAAAAATTAGCTGAAGAATTTTCGATGCAGAACCGATCGAAAACGCGAGATAATCGAGAATTGTTCAAAGATTCGCAAAAACGATGAAAAAAAAGAAAAAAAACGGAAAAGAACAGAAAAAAACAACAAAAAAACCTGGCAAAAATTTTCGTTGAAAGATCGATCACAAAAATCGTTGCAGGACCGATCACAAAAATCGTTGCAAGACCAACCACAAAAATCGTTGCAGGACAAATCACAAAAATCGTTGCATGTTCGATCACAAAAATCGTTGCAAGATCGATCACAAAAATCGTTGCAGGACCAAAAACAAAAATCGTTGCAAAACATCTTTCATTTCAATTTCGTTCATGGCTTTCGCGATCGCGACATGATATCATTGTTCCAGACAAATTTACAGATCTGAAAACTAACTTTTTTGCTGCACGTATATGTTTGCTGCGTTTTGTATTGGCAGCAGAAAAGACGACCGGTCGTCGTCGTCGGGCTGTGCGACCAAGTCCAGAAATTTGGGTCAGTTATAACTCGACTATGCAAATTTTCATTACAAAAACTCCTATTTTTTCTAAAAACCGTAAAAAATAACAAAATTTACATCAAAAAATTTTTTTCTGGCGTAAAAAGTGAAAAACGCCAAAAAAAATTGGTTTCGACATTTTTTACCTGCGCAAGAACATTTTTGGTAACAGCCCCGACCGTGACGAACGATCGCGAACGTGTTCACATTGGACAGGTCAACCTGGCGAGCTGTGTGTGTATTTTTTTTGCAAAAATAGAACAGGACAGCGTCCATCGCTGCACAAACTCATTGCAGCTGCGCTTTTTTGTCTGCATTGTTGGTTTCCTTTTTTTTTCAGTTCAATTTCATGTCTTACCTCATCAACATCCCTAACCCCGTTCCCGTCGAGACTTACGATGACTACTACGACGTCCAGGACTCCAACGATGACCGTACCCATGATTCCGACCGGCTTTACCTCGACAACCGGTGTGGACGACCGCTTCCGATTTCCACAGGTTTGTTATTTTTTATTTTTATTTTATATATTTGGAGTTCGATGCTTTGACTTACATCGGACGCCAAAAAAAGAACCCCGGCGTACAATGAAATAAAAAAATGTAAAATCTTCCCAAAATGATCAAAAAAACGTAAAAAAAACACGTTTTGGAATGTAAAACGACAAAAAAGTTTTCAAAAGTAACAATCGGCTTGGAAATTTCGTTGCGAGACCATGGACACTGAAGTAACATTTTTTTCTTGGATTTTGTTACTTTTTTTACGATTCAAAAGTTTTACGATGTTTTTTCCTAAAAACAGTTCTTTTTTGCCTTTTTTTTTTTGTTGTTACAGTCGTACAATGTAAAAAATTGTCATATTTTTTTAAAACTGATAAAAAACAGATTTTTGAGGTCACAATTTGCCCAAATTTTATAACATTTTAGAAAACCCTTCATCCCGCGATCTCGCTCTGCACGCCCGAGGACAACACTATTATAAATCGCTTCAGATATCATTTTTCAACGCTGCGTTGTTGGCAAAAAAAAACAAGCGCCAAGCCGTCCTTGCCTATATCAAAGGCCTTCACACCTCTTCGGATCCGGTTGAATTTTACTTTCACTTTTTGCTCGAGTGTATTTTCAAGGCCGATGAAATGATTCTGAAGGCCTTCGATGTCGGCAAGCTGATGCTGTGAGTTTTTGTTTATTTTCAATTGATTTTTGTGCCTTTTTTTAGGAACAATGTCACGCATCACGGAAAGCTGGTTCGAAAGATGGGACTTCAACCTGGAGAGTGAGTTTGATTGTTTTTTTACGCGGGGAAGATCGTAAATTGGGTTTTTTCGGTTTTTCTGCGCTTTTTACGGCTAAAAAGTAACATTTCGGGCAAAAGTAACATTTTCGTGCTGAGAAACGTTACTTGAAATACGGTACTTTTGAATCGGAATTGTTACTTTTGAAGAAACTTGAATTACGATAACTTTTCACGCAAAAATGTAACAATTTCGATAGAAATAAAATTTTCGTGCTGGGAAACGTTACTTGAATTACGGTACTTTTGATTCTGATTTGTTACATTCAAAAAACTTGAAATACGATACTTTTTTCTTCAAATTGTTATTTTTGAACGTAATTTTTTTATATTAGGGAAAATTTTTTTTCCATACTTTTTTATTTTCATATTTTTTCAGACTAGTGAGATTTCAACAGATTGCCTTCGGATTTCTCTACGTTCAAACCGAATACGACTTATACCTGTCAATACCGTACAAATACGGCTCCGGTATTACACAGATCCTCGGCGAATACTACAAAGAACTACTCATCCCGAACGTCAAAAATCCACCCGTTGCGAAGATTCGATGCTTCTGGCTTCAGGGTCTCAAGGAGAACTGCAAGCATTGTCATACTGACAAGCAGAAGGAATTGGCCTACCTGAAGGTGGATTCTAGGGTCTGGCGTTACAAAAGCGGTGGCAGCAGCTCGTCTTCCAAATCCTCCTCATCCAGAAGCAGCGGCATTGGATCATCTGCGTCATCGTCTTCTGGCAGCTGTTTGTAAGTCAACGTTACCTGTCCTACCGTAATCCATCCATCCCAACTGTCCTACCGTAACTGACTCTCACACGGATCTTATTATTTTGTCGTATTTATCCATTCTATCTTGTAACCACTGGTACCAACATATCTGTCTGTCATGTCGTAATCTAATTCAATATTACGTATTTATTACTTACCCTTCCTAATCGTAATCCAACTCTTACATAGACCCCAGAGATTTCTCCAGATTTTTGCTGTTTGTACAATTTTTTTGCTACTGTTTTGAAGAGAAAAATGCTGAAAATTGTTTTTTGGACAATCAATGTCCGGTGCAACAACTCGTGCGTGAAAAAAAAAGACGGGAATCAGTCACGCATCGCTGGGGGCTGCTTTTTTTGCCTTTTGGCACTTGGGACAGCTTATTTAAGAATTTCTTCATTAAAATTTGCCGAAAAGTGGCTTTTACAATAAAAAGTTTTTACAATGTAAAATGTACAAAGCTGTCTGGGGCATGATTTGACAGAGTTACGGTTGCGAGAAATCGCGTTTTTGCCATTTTTAACGATTTTTGGAACGTTGTAGCTAAAAAATTACGGCGTTTCCAAAGTTGGGGTAAATATTGATCGATGTGATTTTTGATGGAGAATTCGAGAAAAATATAAAAATATAGGGTTATCACCTTGAAAAATGCCGAAACAAAAGTTGCCATTGTGACACTTTTTTAAATGCAATTTTCGGCATTTTTCAAGGTGATAACCCAATATTTTTATTTTTTTCTCGAATTCTCCATCAAAAATCACATCGATCAATATTTACCCCAACTTTGGAAATGCCGTAATTTTTTAGCTACAACGTTCCAAAAATCGTTGAAAATGACAAAAACGCGATTTCAGGCAATCGTAACTCTGCCAGATCATGCCTCATGCAGCTTTGTATATTTTACAGTAAATTGTAAAAGCTAAATACTTTTTGGCCCCATTTCAAGAAGAATTTCCAAAACTGAGCGAGCGTGTGCCAAAATGGAAATCCAGCACCTGCCACCGTCGCTGCTGCGAGACAAAATCGCTTCGGATTCCAAAGCGTTCAAGGATGTCTACGTGTTCTGCAAGACGACGATGCGGCTCCAGGACGAGGAGCTCAAGCGAGTCGAGGAGATCGTCCGCGACAACGCTGCCACGCACCGGGCTGAGCTCGAGCAGCTCCGAGGCCAGAAGCAGCACGAGGTCAACGAGCTCGTCAAAACCGTTGAGCGACTCAAAAATGAGAAGCTCAACATGAGTGAGTTCCCTCCAGGGTCAAAAATGGGCAAACAATTTTTTTGTTCGTCAACGAACACGAACACTAAAAAATTTTTTTTCGAAAAATTGAAATATTCGTTAAAAAAAATTATTTTTGTTCGCGAACGAACGCGAACAAATGCATTTAAGAAAAATCTGTTCGCGAACAAAAAATAAATTTTTTCGCTAACGAACACGAACGTATTTTCAGGCACCCAAATCAGCAACCAACAACAAATGGAACTAGAAATGGCCGAAATGAGACGCGAGATCTCCGAGTTGAGGAAAGATGTCGCGCTCAAGGACGAACGCATGAATAAACGCGAACTCAGAGAACGAGAAATCGCTATCGTAGCCGAGAAACGTGTTCGACTTGAAATTTTGGAGAAATTCAATGAAGAACGCGAGAAAATCGCCAAAGAACTCAAAATACAAAATGATGCCCGGAATGAGTCGAATATCTATGTAAGTATCTGTGAAATTTTTTTTTTATTTAAAAATCGGCAAAACAAATTGTAACCAGGGATGGCCGAACAGCCGTTTTTTTGTTCGCGAACGAACACGAACATTTTGTTAAATCTGTTCGAGAAATCGAACGAACGCAAACATTTTTGTCAGTGTTCGCGAACAAACACGAACGAACAACGAACAGATTTTTAGCATATTTTATACAAATTTTGTCCAATTTGGGCATAAAAACGTAAACTTCGGTACTATGCTTGTTCACGTTTTTGGTGACAGTTTTCCTACACTTTTTATTGCCGCAGGCAATTGACACTATTTTTCATTTTTGGAAAAATAACATCAATTTCGGCACCATTAAACTGATTTTACCTCAATTTTTGTTCGTTTTATCTGTTCGGAAAAATTATCTTTGATCGCGAACGAACTCGAACTAAGCAAATCTGTTTTCAAACGAACACGAACGCGAAAATTTGAATTTGTTCGCAAACTAACTCGAACGAACACGAACGTTCGCCCATCCCTGATTGTAACCCTACCAAAAAACAAAAAAAAACGCATTTTTTTTAAATTTGCTAAAATTTTTATATTCGTTCGCAAACAAAAAAAACAATTAATCCTAAACCTAGAATTTCTCCAGATAATCCAAAAACTCCAAAGTGAAATTCAAGATCAAAAACGCACCGCCGAAGAAATGCGCCTACAACTCCGGGAAACCACCGAGCAGGTTACCGCCTTCCAGAAGGAGATCGACCTCTTGGAACGCGATAAAAAGCGCCTCGAAGACCATCTCAACAAGGCCAAAACGCAGACAGACAAACTTTTACGCGACGGAAAAAAGCAACTCGAAGACAGTGAAAAAACCCGAATCAAGGAGTCCGCGAAGCACTTTGAGGCCCTGGCAGAGTGCAAAAAGGAGGTCGAAGCGCTCAAAGACCAGGTGAAGGCCATTTCCGGTGAAAGGGACGCGGCAGAGGCAAAATGGCAGGCTGAGCGTAAATCCAAGGAAGTCATCATCGCGCGCCACGCTGAGCAAAACCGGGATCTCATCGGACTCCGCGACTTTTTCCGGATCATCATCGAGGATAACCACGACGATTACATCGATGCCGTTCTCGGCGAGGATCGAATTGCTATTTTTGCCAAGCTTTATCATTTGTTGGATAAGATTCCAATCGTTTGAGGCATCGAAAAAAATTCAATTTTTTTAAATAAAATGTGAGCAAAAAAAGTCCAAAAAAAACAACAAAAAAGTATCGTTTTAAGAAAAAATATCGTAAAACTCATGCCGTAAAAAGTAACAAAATCCAAGCAAAAAATGTTACTTCAAAGTCGATCGTAAAACTTATGTAGTATCGTAAAAAAGTAACAAAATCCAAGCAAAAAAGTGTTACTTCAAGACGGTCAATGGTTTCGCAACGAAAATTCCAAAACAATCGTTTCTTTCGTTTCGGAACTTGAAAAGTTATATTTATTCACTGTTTTTTTATCTCAAAATCAGTTTTTGGAAGTATATTTTTCTATTTTTTAACATTGCACGGCTGTTTTTTAGTTGTTCGTTCCGGAATATGAAAAAAAGTACAGTACGGACCAACTTGTAACGATAATTTTTTTTTGGTAAATCAAAAATGCACTAATTTTTACGTAAATCGACACAATTTTCTAATTTTAGGGTTTTTTGGCTCAAAAACGTGTCTTGAGGCGAAAATTTTGGGCCATTTTGTATTTTTTTGACAATTTACACATTTTTCTGCCCTCGACCCCCTCTCCGATGCTGTCAGTGAAGATTTCTTTATAAAAAAAAACCACAAATCGTTTACATTTATGCCACAACCTTGCCAGAATACTACAAAGTCGCAGTTGTCGTACCTACCTTCGAAGAACGAAGAAAAGAGCTCCTTTCAATCAAAAAAAAGAGAGTTCTTCCGCTCAAACAACCCTATCGGGAACAGCAGCGTCGCCGAGTTGGAGGACCTTCCAGTGATGAGGACCACCGTGGTAGCCGGAGACCTGTTGCGGCGGGAGTCGGCCCTGGACGCCAAACTCGCTGACACGCTGGTATTGCCAGAACGAGCCTAGGATGGTCACGACGAAGGCTGTGATGACGCCGAGCGTGATGTTGTCCTTGAGTGTTGCGACGACGAGTCCGGTGGCGGGGCCAGCGATGAAGTGGTTCTTGACGTCGTCCTTGTTGCGGATCGCGGAGGAGGCGCTGATCGTGAACGCCCACGACGCGGCAACGGCGATCGGGAAGGGCGAGAGCTGGGCGTAGCGGCGTAGGTAGCGACGAGCAGTGAATTCGCCGACTGGGATCGAGTGAGTAGCGCGGATTTCAGCCATCGTAATCGGGAGCACTGAAAAGGAAAAAAAAGGCTTATAAAAATCCAAAAAACCAAATTTAGGCATAAAAAAATAATTTTGGCATGATCCCTCACAGGCCAAAAATAATTTTTGGACTAAAAGCACGCAAAAAACAAATTCGGTCCAAAAATCCAAAAACACAATTTTTGATCTAAAAAAATTGCCAAAAATCCGAAAACAAAAAATTGGACTGAAAACAGCAAGAAAACACTAATTTTGACCTAAAAAAACCTCAAAAAAAAGTATCAAAAAATTTATGACCATTACTAAAATTTTGCGTAAAAATGCTAAAAACATAATTTTTGTTCTAAAAAAACAAAAAAAATATCCGGGCTTAAAAATAATGGCAAAACGAAAAAAAAATTCTATATAAAACCCAAAAAAAAATTTGATCCAAAAAAGCATAATAAATATTTGGATCCATAAAAATAGAATTTTTGGTTTAAAAAACCCCAAAATAAAGTTCGGACCAAAAAATGCAAAACAATACGAAAAAAATTTGACAAAAAAATAAACTTCAGAAGAACACAATTTTTGATCAAAAAACCCAAAACTACAATTTTTGCCTAACAAAACCCAAAAAATACCTTCGATTTAAAAAAAACCTTAGAACCCCCCAAAAAAAGCAAACATACTCAAAACAGCAGCATACTTGGCTGCCGCGGCGACCTTCTCAATGGTGCCTTCGTTGAGAGGCTTGTCAAAGAAGCGCGGTCCCCACGAGATCCACTTGTTGGTCGTAAAAGTGCCGTAACCCAGACGATCGACAGGCTTGTAGCGAAAATCATCGAGATTCGGGCTGACAGCAATTCCGGGGTGCTCGGGGGAGAGTTTATACTTCTCCGCGATGCGCTTGTACTGCAGGCTGTTTTCCATGAGTTTGCGTTGGAATTCGCCGAGATTTCCGGGCTGGTCACCCTTGATGGAGAGGTTGGGGTGCCGCGTTGAGTCGAGACCCAGGGGACCGGAGAGAGACGTGCCGTCCGGGACCTTGGGGTCGGTGCTGGAAAAAAATACAGTTGAAAGAAGTCAGAAACAATAGAAAACTCACAAATTGGGATCTTCTTCGCGGTACCTCGGACGATTTGCCTGGAAACGACCGCTGCGAAGAACCTGGTTCTTCAGACCGGGTTCAGCCCAGTATTCGAGTTGGCCATTGCTAAAAAAAGCTCATTTTTACATCCGCACGTATGCCGAATAATGAAAAAAAAAAACTCACTACGGACGTTTCGAGTAAAGTCCAATCCACGGCGGTCGCTCGACACGATACGTCGGACGCAGTGGGCCATCTTCGGTATCGTGACCCATTATTCTTCCACTCCTGGATCACCTGTAATTCAAAAAACGTGAAAATAAGCTGTCAAAAAACACGTAAAACAAGCATCGACAAATTCTCAAAAAGAATTCATTCTTGCTTCGTAAAAATCGCTCCGAGAGACGTGAGCGCGCACGCACACTTTTATTGTTAGCTGCGCGCTGCTCGGATCGTAAAAATCATCTCGAGTTCTGCATTTGTGATTTCCAGATGGCTTTGGCCTCCAAAAATGGCATTTTGTACCCTATTTTCGCGGGAATCGTAGGTGCACTCTGTCCTGTTGTCTTCAAACTCGCGTTTAGCGATTTCAAACTGTCTGTGGTGTGTTTTTTCTTTTTTTGACCTTTTTAGGGATCTTTTCATTTTTTTTCAGATTCACCTGACTTTTTGTGTCCTGTTTATCGCGTGTAACGTTTGCGGTGCATACCTCGATGGAAAGTCCTACCAGGAATCCTCTGCCACTGTTCATGTAAGTTTTTTTTTTCAATTTTTACCTAAAATTTCTATTTGCCGCCAAAAAATTTACTGCGGTGTTTTTTTTTATATTCCAGCACGAATCACAAAAAACGGGTTGTGCAATGTTAGCAAGTTTAAAAATACGTTAAAATATGAAACTGATTTTTTTCAAAATTCAAGAAATCTTATTTTGCAATTTTTGGTACGATTTTCGCTGCGAAACCATTAGTTTCGGTTACTTTTTTTACGATACATGAGTTTTACAATATTTCTTCCTGAAACGATACTTTTTTTTGTGTTTTTCGTTGATGAAACAGATTTTTGGGATATAAAACGGCGAATATTTTTTCAACAATAAAAAAGTAAAGTCCTACGATTGTTTTGGAATTTTCGTTGCGAAACCATTGACGATCTAGAAGTAACATTTTCTCTGCTTGGATTTTGTTACTTTTTACGATACTTTTTGCCCATTTTTTTCAAAACTATTTTTTTTCTACTATTTCAGACCGTTTCCCTCATCACCGGAGTCAACTTTTTCGTGACAACTCTTCTTGGTATCGTCATTTTCGGTGAATCCGTCACGATCAGTTGGATTGTCGGCCTTGCGTTCATCCTCATCGGAGTCAACATCCTGACGATTCTGCCGCCATCCTCCTCATCAGCTGAAGAAGAGCCCTCTGCGTCCGATGATCTCTCTGTGCCCGTCGAAGATGATCGCGATCGGGAACCCAAACCGCACCTGAGAAAACGTCCACAACGAATCGACTAGCCAGGTATAATATTTTTTTTCGGGTATTTTGTGTACTTTTTTCACTTTTTTTTTGGTCAATTTATTATAAAATTATAAAAATATAATTTTTTATTCATTTTTTTTCAAAATATGTGGCAACTGTTGGGGAATTATTGGGAAACAAAAAAAAAGTTGATGATAATACAATAACAAAAAACAACAACAATTCAGCCGGTAGATAACTTTTTTTTCTTCGTGTTAATCTGTGATATCGTAATAGGATTGATTGATGGATGGATGGATGCGATGCGTTTTTTTGTTTATTTGAAATGTCGTGAAACGCTGTGTGCTTGAAAATATTCTTTACATACCCGTATTTGTACGTTGTAGCGATGTGTTTTGAGTTTTGTTGGCATTCGTGCGTGAGTTTTGGAGCAAAGCAAACTGGCAGGCGGTTTGAGTTCATTTTCGTATAGAAACAGGAACAATTCGTCCGCCCCATGCTAGTCGGTATGTTCCTGTTCGCCAGAAAATGTTTGGGTTAAACAGGGCCATGAGATACGTCGGAAAAGCCGTGATCTCACGGATGAGCCAGCAGACGGCGAATTCCGGGATCGAGAAAGACAGGGGACCGTTCTGAAAAAAGTTGATTGAAAAAGAGAAAAATAAAAAAAATTTTTTGCACAGAAAAATTTAAAAAAAGAATTTTTATTAATAAAAAATTTTCTTTATAATTTTTTTTTTTATTTTTTTTTTTTATTTTTTTTTTAATAAAAAAAAAATTTTTTTTTGACAATTTTTTTTAAATAAAAAAAAATTTCTCGAAAAATATTTTTTTTCCCAGAAAAAAAATATTTTTCAAGCTTACCTGCATATAGGTGAGCAAAACGTAGTCGCACGTAATCCAGAAGGCAAAATGAAAGACGATGAAAAATGGCACAGAATACGCGCCAAAAAGCCTCCAGACAGCGAAACTGCTGACAACGCCGGCGAGTATGCATTCCTGGATGGGTTCGAGGATTACGGTATGGGGCAGCATGGCGATTCTCAACTTGATCCATCTGCATATTCTTTCACGGAAAATTCTGGCATCTGTCTTGGCCGAATTTTGCAGGGCTGGGTAGTGGGAAACGACTGAGCGGTAGCCTCTGAAATTTTTTTGAAATAATAAAAAATATGGGAAGAAAAAACATTTACTGTCGGTATTTAAAAAAAAAAAATTTTTTGAAAATTTTTTTAGAAGTTGTGTGCAAAAGTAATGGGCCACTTTGATTTTTCAACGGAGCGGCCTTCACACATGACGGTTTGAGTAACTATTTTTTTAATTAGACACCCTCACACATTGGCTAACTATCGCCAAGTTACAGACGGATTGGTCAAAAATACGAATTTTTGCAGTATCGATTGACAAAATCCGCTCGTTCAAGTCTTTCGGCACTTTGCTTGATATGCAGTTTAGAAATTTCCCTATTCAGTGATTTGCGTATTTGGTGTCGTTTTATCAATTATGTACTACATTTTATTTTTTGGAAGCAAAAAATGTTCAATACTTCGAACTCCCGGTAAAATTTAGATCAATTAACATTGTTCTCGAAGACCAGACACTAGAAGTCGGTTTTTTAGTGTCTCACCCTTGGCGATGCACCTGTTTTTGTAGGGGTTTCTGCTAAAATGAAAGAAGGAACACTCTAAAGAATGCTTACAGCCGGCCGGCCACACCGTGCCACAAAGAACGTAGAAAAAATTTTTTTCCGATGTTGAGGTTGAACCTCAAGTTCATCTCGAGTTCATAAAAATGAAAATTATGGACATCGCCGAGGTGTGAAAAATTGTTCATCGATTTTAAAACAATGCTTACACACTGTCAAACATAAAAAACAACAATTCATTTTTTACCTCATCATTTCGATAAAACGTTAAAGCGGTATTTGCTATTATTGGTAAACCCTAACTTCGGAATTTTGGTAATTCATATGGTGGGGTATGAAATTGATTATGCAGATGGTGTCTTTTGTTTTAAAAACAACCAACGTACTAAATTAAAATGTTATAAAACGATTGGGCTATAATTCCCCAGTCAAGAATACTTTTTGCCTATACACAATATTTGGATGTTGACGTGAAGTCGGAAAATCTGATCAGGCCGTCTTGGAATTCACCGATATAAACGTATTGTTTTTGGAATTGTTGTTTTTCATGTTTGACAGTGTGTAAGCATTGTTTTGAAATCGATGAACAAATTTTCACACCTCGGTGATGTCCATAATTTTCATTTTTATGAACTCGAGATGAACTTGAGGTTCAACCTCAACATCGGAAAAAAATTTTTTCTACGTTCTTTGTGGCACGGTGTGGCCGGCCGGCTGTAAGCATTCTTTAGAGTGTTCCTTCTTTCATTTTAGCAGAAACCCCTACAAAAACAGGTGCATCGCCAAGGGTGAGACACTAAAAAACCGACTTCTAGTGTCTGGTCTTCGAGAACAATGTTAATTGATCTAAATTTTACCGGGAGTTCGAAGTATTGAACATTTTTTGCTTCCAAAAAATAAAATGTAGTACATAATTGATAAAACGACACCAAATACGCAAATCACTGAATAGGGAAATTTCTAAACTGCATATCAAGCAAAGTGCCGAAAGACTTGAACGAGCGGATTTTGTCAATCGATACTGCAAAAATTCGTATTTTTGACCAATCCGTCTGTAACTTGGCGATAGTTAGCCAATGTGTGAGGGTGTCTAATTAAAAAAATAGTTACTCAAACCGTCATGTGTGAAGGCCGCTCCGTTGAAAAATCAAAGTGGCCCATTACTTTTGCACACAACTGTACATAAATTTTGTGCCAATAAAATTTTTTGACCGTTTTTGGTCCCGAAACGAAAACAAAATCCATTCGAAATCTAAAAAAATCTTCGTTTCGAATATTCGGTTCTGAAACGAAAAAACTTTCCGTCCGAGATTCATTGAAAAATTATCGTTTCCGAATTTACTCTCGAACGAAAAAAAAATTCCGTTCAAGAACCAGGGAAAAACGATTGTTTTCAATTTTTGGTGCCAAAACGAAAAAATCCGTTTGAAATGTTGTAAATTTTCAATTTTTGGTCCTGCAACGAAAAAAATGTTCCGTTCGAGATTCAATGAAAAACGGCCGATTTCGGTCAAGAAACGAAAAAAAATTGGGTTCAAAAGCGGCGAAAAACGATTTTTTTTCAAATTTTTGGTCCCGAAACGAAAAAAATCGTTCGAGATCTTGTATAATATTTTTTTGTAAAAATGTCGGTTTTGAATTTTGGTGCTTTGAAAACGAATTTTTTTTTTCATTTTTTTGCTCCCAAAAAAACCCACTTTTCTGAAAAAGCCACTCCGAAGAAGTAATCCTCGGCGAGGTACTGTCCAAAATGAGGCATTCCACCGCACTCTTCCAGCGCGTCCCTCCTCATCAAACTCGACATCCCAGTAGAGCAGATGAACTTGAGTGCATTTCCTGCGAGATAGATTCTGGCATGAGAGCCTCCAAAATAGACCTGTTCCATGTTTGCACCGAATCCCGGTCGATCGAGGCAATACGGAACCTGGGTGACCATAGCGATTGAATTGTCACCCATCATGCAGTCTACCATATCCATAAGCGCGTCTTCCCTCATGTAGATGCCAGAATCCGAGACAAGAAAAATATTATACTTGGCAGCGAGGTAGCCAGGCATCATGTTGTTGATTTTGGGATTTAGGCCAACGGTCATGCCTCCAACAAATATCGTCGTATCGACGTGGCTGTGTCGTCTGCAGAGCTCAACGACCACGTTGTACGCTGGATCGAGTTGATCGTTTAGGCAGAAAAGCAATTCGTATTTTGGATACTTTAGCTTGAAATAGGATTCTAGGTTGAAGAAGAGGTTGTCGTCAAGTCCGACGACTGGTTTCAGAATTGAGACTCCTGGGGCGTCGCGGAGTGGCCTCACCGGGCGGTGTAACCTGTGTCGACTGAAATTGATAATAAGTGAAATTTGGGTTTGAAAAATCAAATTTGGGTTCGAAAATTCAAAAACTCTATATAACAGCGCGCGTGCGCACTGAGGGTTCTCAAAGCGAAAATCTGGATTTTCGTTACAGGAGCACGAAAATGTTTCCAAGTTTTTAGGGTCGATTTATGCCAAAATTAGTGCATTTTGGGTTTACCAGAAAAATTTGATCGTTCAAAAAAATTGAAAAACGCATTATTTTACGATAAAGAAAGAAATAATTTTCGTTGCGAAACCTTTAACTTTGAAGTAACATTTTATGCTTGGATTTTGTTACTTTTTTATGATACAACAGTTTTACGATATTTTTTATCTAAACTTTTTTGTCGTTTTTGGGGTTTTTCGACTCGATTAAAAAATGTAACAAAATTGTCATATCTTCCTAAATTGATCAAAAACGTAAAAAAAAACAGATTTTTGGGTAAAAACAATTAAAAAAATGTATTTTGAAGATCGTTTTAGAATTTTCGTTGTAAAACCATCGAATTTGAAGTAACGTTTTTTGCTTGCATTTTGTTACTTTTACGATATTTTCGCGTTTTTTCACACTTTTTGCTTTGTTTTTTTTTTGTTTCATTCTTTGAAAATGTATGCAACTTACGCGTAGAAAATAGCAATGAGGTGCACAATGTATAGTCCAGAAATGCACGCAAATACGACGAATGCCACAATGAAGGCAATATCGAGTGAGATGACGTAGTTAATAACCGAAGTTGGAAATGTAAAAATGGCAAAATAAATCCAGCTATTGACAGCTGTCAGCTCTGGACCATTGGCGTTGCCGGATTCGATGAATCCACCGATCTCAGATCCAGATCCACTGCCTGTCGCGTAGTCTCCTGCATTTCGATTGTGATGAAATCCCGAAACACCGGATGAAGATGGTGGCTGCATCTGGGGTAGGGAAAATTCGTCAAACGCCCTACCAGCGTTGCTGCCGGAAGACATCAGCTATTATTTCTTTTATCTTCCCACCACGCAGTTGCAGTTTTTTTGGCGGGGTGGAGAATAAAGAAAAAAAAAATAAAAATATTTTTTAATATTGTATAAAAAATTTGGATGCCCCCGTGACCACGTTGATATGAGTGTGTATTTTTTGGGGGGATGAGATGAGATGATGAGTTTTCTTTGTGGTGGTGACTCGACGGTCGATCAGTGGACTACTTCCATCGCCCGCCGTAGTCAGTGTCCTCCAATACCGCGTCCGACACTCTGGGAAAAGAAAAACGATCGATTGCCTGATAGACAGACAGATGGTTTTTGTATTGTTGATTTGTTCCCTGGGATTGAACGCGTAAACAAACGAACGTGGTGGAAGTTGTTGTTCTGGCTGAAAATTTTTAAGGGTGATTGACCGTAAAAAAATGCAAAATATGCAGATATTTATACGCGGCACACGTCAATTATTTATTATCCAAAAAAAATTATATAAAAAAACTCGACCAGTTTATTTATATAAAAACCAGCTAAATAGCCTAACAGGACAGGTTAGGCTAACATAAATATTTTTTTTGGCCAACAACGTCAAAAAAAGAACAAAATTGGGCAAACATATAAAAAAAAATCACCTGCCACGCACGGCAGGCAAACCCGCGTACGTCAAAAAGGTGCGATTCGCGCGTCACGGGTTAGCCTAGTTTTTTTTCCGGCACGCAAATTCGACGTATAAATAAATGCCACAAAAGAACACCAGCAATTATTATTTTAGCGTAAAAATGCACGTAAAAGCAACAACAAAAAACAAAACAAAAAACACGCGAAAAATAAATATTATAGAAAAATATGTAAGAAATTCTGATATGGGGCTCCAATTTCCTATTTCAAAAGCGAGTCAAAAATAGATAAACAACAAAACTCTTGTTTTTGTACTTTTTTTCCTCTGTTGACAGAAAAAGCCTTGTTTCTGTGAAGGAAGGAAAAAAATGCACCTGGGGGAAACAAGTCAGGCTGCGTGCCAAGAATTCTCGGGAAATGAATGCGCCGAGTATAGTTTTTTTTTCTTTCATCATCCAACTACCACTGGTGTTTGTCGGATGATGAAAGAAAGAAAGAAATCTCGAGGTTCATTGTTTTTCAATGGGACACAAAAAAACACACGTATGAGAAGAGAACAATGGAGCGAGCAAGCACGTCGAGACACATCCACAGGAAGGATAGTGTGGAAGTAACGTTTCGACGTGCTCCTTCTCGCTCTTCGACGACGAAGACACCGACTAACGAGGATGGTGGTGTCACGAAAACAAACAAACAAGCATCCATTGAATTTGAGAAGAAGTTGAAAAAGTTTGAGTAAGCAAGCAAAAAATTTCTGCGCAAAAATATCTAAATAACAAACAAACACGTGCGGTTGGGTTGGTTGGTTGGTTGATTGCTGCGCGGTGTTGGTTGGTTGGGTTGCGCACCAACACCGCGCGCAACAACCACTCGTGGCCAGGCCACGTCCGAAGAAGAAGCGCTGCTTTCTGCCGTCGCTTGCAGAAAGCAAGCACACGTAGTACGCGCAGGCAACAATGCAGCCAGCCAGTCAGGCGGAAGGCGCTGACTGCTGGCTGACACGCTCCGCCGAGTCGAGATGGAGATGAGATGGGCCGGGCCCAATCATGCTTACCTGCAGGCAGGTATGCAATACAGCAGACAAAAAGAAAATTATTTACAATAAAATAAACGGAAAAATGAGTGCATCACGTTTCCGTTTCGAATGGATGACTCAGTCAGTTTTTATAAAATGCGGCCAACAAACAACGCTAGCTTGTTGGTCGCATTTTGACCGACCGCAACACAACGCTCGGTTGCCGGTCTGGTCTGGGACGAACGAACAACCAACCGCAGTGTGCTGGCACGATTAGCAACGACGGCGATTTACTACTCTTCTTCCAGCGGCTGCCAGTCAGTCGTCGATCATCGTCGTCCGCACGCACATTTCCGGACGAAGAGGGAGGAAAGAAAGGATTTTTTTACCGATGCTATCGCCTTTTTTTTTTACTTAGTTAGACATTTTCAGATGTGAGTTGGGTGTCAGAAACTCCCCACTCACATCAGAAACTGGTGGTGTAGTACGACTTACAAGGACAAGGACACCTGGTCAGTCAGTCAGTCACCCTGGTAGGCGCAGGAAAGAAGGATACATAGGTCGTTTAGACTTTATTGCAACGTGCAAGGGTTTATTGCAACCCTACAAAACACACCCGATTCCAAAATCCATTTCATCGCGGACGAGGAAAGGAGAAATGGATCTTGGAAATGGAAAAAAAAAGTACGCACTCTCATTATTATGTAAAAATAATACATACATATACATACATTTTTTGACGTCCACAAACATTCGGATTAAAGATATTTATACGTGGACTTCAAAAAAAACAACAACTAAAAATGATATTAGACTATAAAACAGGATAGGGAGTTACATAGTTGTCAGAAGCTGTCATTAAGTATAAGTAAGGACGCCAGGTGGCGCTGGCGCGCTTACTGAAAAAAAAACTTGACTGACTATGACTTGTACCTGATGTAGTCTGCCTCTGCGTTCGTTTTTGCTTGCATGAAAGCAGACGTAGCAGCGGTGACACGAGCTGACTGGCTATACGTGGCGAGGCGGTCCGTCGATGATCAAGTACGGAGCGCGAGTTGCTCAGCTTTGCAGCCTGCCTAGCCTTTTTACGTCAGCCAGATCCCAGGGATGCCAAGCCAAGCCATATAAGGAGCGACTTTCGTCACAACACCAGTCCACAATGTTCACAATCAGCGCCACGGAATGCCTGCAACATGCGAGCGCGCGCCAACGCGCTTGCCTCTCTGCCCTGCGGGTGCGTTGCATTTTGTTCTTAGGCATTTTCATTGTTTCTGTGTTATTCCTGGTGATTCACCGCATTTTTGCGAGCAGATTGATGTCTTTGCCGAAAAAAAATATTCATTTTGGGCTGAGTTGCAAGCGTCCAAAAATCGCTTTTTTTGCAAAACGGTCATGGTCATAACATTTAAGATACTCATGAAATTGACTTCAAATTTTTTTTGTAGATGCAACATGGTATCAAGAATGTATAGCAAAAAAGAAATCAAAAGAAAAGTTCATATGTTGGATAAAAATCGAGGATAACTGATATCCCTTATAAAAATGTGCGCACGCACCCTGCGCCGACACGGAAAGCTAGAAATTGTCGTTGTGAGAGCACTCATATTGCTGATTGAAGAGAATCCGCGCGCACATTTTTATAAGGGATATCAGTTATCCTCGATTTTTATCCAACATATGAACTTTTCTTTTGATTTTTGTTTTGCTATACATTCTTGATACCATGCTGCATCTACAAAAAAAATTTGAAGTAAACTTCATGAGTATCTCAGATGTTATAACCATGACCGTTTCTGCAAAAGTAGCGATTTTTGGACGCTTGCAACTCAGCCCAAAATGAATATTTTTTTTCGGCAAAGACATCAATCTGCTCGCAAAAATGCGGTGAATCACCAGGAATAACACAGAAACAATGAAAATGCCTAAGAAAAAAATGCAACGCACCCGCAGGGCAGAGAGGCAAGCGTGTTGGCGCGCGCTCGCATGTTGCAGGCATTCCGTGGCGCTGAATTTAGCTGGCGGAGCACATTGTGGCCAGTCTTTGCTTCTTTTTTTTTTCTTTCGTAATGTTGCTATGGTAATTGCGTGTGCTACTACCAGTCAGGGGGGGAGGGGAGGGGGAGAGGTGTGCTTTGATTCGGGCGGAAAGTTCACACCTGAAGGCTGGAATGGAAGTCTGGCGGATTTTGGTTGGGGCTCGCGCGCGCGTGTAAGGATGAAATAACAAAAAAACTGTCCTTTTTTTGGTTCAGGAACAAAATTGTTCGCCGCTCCCGAGGAAAATATGTAAAAAAAAAATAGGAGCGGTAGCAAGACAGGTGCAAAATTTTGATAGCAAAGAGCGATCCCTGAGCGACCCCAAAAAATTAAAAAAAAAACCGTAGATTTTTGCCATTTTGGCCAAAAAAATTGGTTAGAGCAATAAAAAAACGCTATTTCAAAATTGTAAACAGATTTAAAAAAAAAGAAATTTTTTATATTTTTTTTGAGCAACGCGCTCCCTATTTTTTCCCAAAAATGTATTTTTGTATCGGTTTTCTCCCAGAAATTTTTTCTTTCATAAATAGCCCACATTTTTCTATTTTTTACGTGTCATTTTTTTGGCTCCACTGAAAAAGATGCCAGTCGAGCCAAAAAATGACACGTAAAAAATAGAAAAAAGTGGGCTATTTTTGATAGAAAAATTTTTTTTGTTCTGGAAAAAGTGTAAAAAAATTGTTTCACATGTTTGGTAACATGGATTTTTAAATTTATCTCTTTTTACTAATCGGGAGAAAACTGGCATTCTTATTTTTTGTGGAAATGAACGCCTTTAGGCGATGAATGTTTCTTGTCGAAAAAAAAAGAGGAACTCTTCGCGCTAATTGATTCTTCCTCAATTTTTTAAATACATAGATATAAACCCTGAGGCGAATCGATTCTAGTTGACTTCCAAAAAAAACCGGGCACGTTTAAAAAAATATTATAAATCGGTTTAAAAAAGTTAAACCGATACAAAAATTACATTCATACAAACGATGGATTTGATTTTATGATTTTTCAGGTGTGTAAAGTCGACAATCGACAACAGCACACACCTGGATTAGGAAGAAGAATTTTTCGATGCGAAGAGGGAATAAGCCGATGGATCACTGGTATTTTTCAAATAATCATTTTTTTGCGCTTGAAGGGAGGAAAAAAGGTGCTCTGGTGTGATTCACCACAATGAATGATGAATAAACAAACACAGACTGAACTGATCAAAGCGAGAATAAAAAAAACGCAAAAAACAACGCAGTTGTTGGCGGAAGACAGAAACTCATGATTCTACTATGCTATGTATTCCGGGGGGGGGGGATGATTCATGATTCACATACAAAAATATTTTTTTAAAAGGCGCGGTCGGGATTACGACAAACGCTTTGACGCGTTTACATAAAAACGATCGATAGAAAAAACAAACAAACGTGAAACAAGTAAAAAAAATGAAACAGAAATTGATTGAAAATTGAAAAACAAAAAGACAAGAAAAAAAATCAGCCAACAGGGGGACGTCAGACAATGAATGTCATGCAGCACGCGGGCATCACATGCGGAGGAGTATGCACACGCGGTGGTGGTGGCGGTGATGGGGAAGAGGATGCTACCTGGACACAGACAGGTAGGTTTAATAGTGGAACAACCCATTAGTCGGGTTTATAGGTACTTTTTTGGCAGTCTTTGGAACGTGTAAAAAACACGTTACACGTTGCAAAGAAGACATGTAAATAGATAAATAAATATATACAATACGTTTTTAACTGAATTGCGGATACACTTGGCTACCGCTACCCTACACGCTCTGCCGGTGTCAGGCTTCTGGTGTGTCAGACGCGCGTCGTAATCAGTTCCGGTCGGCCATGATGACAACGACGATGTATGTACAGACATCGATCAAAAAAAAGTTTTCAATGGGGTTTAACGGGCTGCGGGTTTTCCATAACAAGCCAGATGCTTTTTTTGACACAAAAAAGTACGAAATAAATACAAAAACAAACGCAAATGCATTTTTAACGTTTCCAAAATGATTTTGGCATTTTTAAGGGCGTAAAGGGTGTTTTTAAAGACATTGAATTCAAGCTTGATGCTCTGAACAACATTTTGTCTTCCGCGTTTCTGATAGTTTTTATCATTTGAAAAACATTATTCATTGTTTTTGACCCAAACATCTGTTTTTATTGACTTTTTTTATGAATTGAGGAAAATTTTACGATTTTGTAAATATTTCTGATTGAACAAAAAAGTATCAAAAACGACAAAAAACTAAATACAATTTAGGAAAAAATATCGTTAAACTTGTTTATCGTAAAAAACAAAATCTGGGCATAAAATGTTACTTCAAAGTCGATAGTATTGTAATAAAAATTCCAAAAGTAACGAATTTTTTATTTTCCGTTTTTGGACCTAAAAATTCTATTTTCTTAACATTTTTATCGATTTCGAAATGTTTTACAATTTTTTACACTGGTTACCGCCCGTTTTTTCATAAATAAATATCATACTTGGCCGGACCATAAAAAATTGATAAATACATAATATTGGCCGGGTCCGTTGAGAACTCTGATTCCGATTAGCGACATCAACCAAAAAATTGTAAGCTTCACATAAAAAAAGTCGGAAAGTCGGTTACATGGTTGTTTGTTGTTCCGCCGATCGACAAGAAAGGTCGTCGCGGGATGGAAATACGAAAACGAACGACGAACAGGGAGGCAAGGGGCGATGAATCCGTCACCACCATCACATCACGTAGGAGGCTTAGAAGAGCAAGGTTAGGGATAATCTGATCAAGCCGAAAAATACATACATACATATTTAGATGCAAAAAGGAAATCAGAAAATTCGGGGTTTAGTGACCAAAAAAAATTGATTTTTGACGATTAATTTTTTTTGGGAGGTTTTTTGGAGACGCAGGGGACGCATCTGGGATTTAAAAATGGAAGAAATGATTATAAATATAAAGTTGACACCAGGAATAATATTTTGATAGTACTTATTCATGGTCTGAGGAATGCATGACGTGGACGGGACACGACAGAAAATGATGGGACGAGGAAAACAACGGACAACGTCCGAGATAAGGAACGCGGACCGCTCTGCCCGCATCTTTGACGACACGAATGTTATCACATCATCGTCTATTGCTTTTCGTCGTGAAAATCAAAGCCTTGCAAGGGAATGGGAATGAAGCGGGGGCGCTGTGGTGTTTACCTGTTCGATGCGCATCAGGTATCACTCATGATCACTCATGTTTGTTGACACCAATAAATTTCGAGGCATGAAAATACAATGTTGGAGAAAAGATTCACAACTGGCCAGAAATTGTAAAATTTTCCAAAAATTGAACAAAAATCAAAAAACTAACTTTTGGGGTCAGAAACGACAAAAATGAAAAAAATAATATTTTACAGTTAAAAGGTCGCTTCGGAATTTTCGTTGTGAAACTAAACGATTAAAAAAAATAAAAAAATAAAAACTAAACGAAAAATTTTTTTCCGAAGATCGTTTTAGAATTTTCGTTGCGAAACCATCGAATTTGAAGTAACATTTTATGGTTGGATTTTGTTACTTTTTTACGACGCATAAGTCTTACGATATTTTTTTCTAAAATACTACTTTTTTGTCGTCAAAATGCAAAAAATTGTAATATTTTCCAGAATTGATAAAAAAACACAACAACCATTTTTGAAAGTCAAGAGCTGATTTTTTTTGGCATATTTCAACCGATTAAAAATTCGAGCGGCCCGTATAAAGATATTCGCAAAATTGCGATCCTGATCAAAGTTGTTTTTGAACACTGTGCACGATGTATCTACATATGTGTGTACGTTCAACGAAGATAAAAATAATTCTGGTCTATGATCACTGCGGGTTCTGATTTGTGTCAAAAACTGTCCGGTCCACTGACGATTATTCAGATTAGCACGCATTTGAAATAAATAAAAAAAAATGTGGGTGTATTGGCCTTGATCTGGGTTATAGGACTGTTTTTTTTCGCAAAAATCATTTTTTTGGGGTAACAATAAAAATGTCAACAATGGATTACGATCGCAAGAAAAAAACAACAAAAAATGCGTGTGAATCATGAATGCAGTTACGATACTGCATGTCGACGTAAACTTGATACCTGTCATTGAAAAGTTCAAAAATCATTTTTTGGATCGATCTGTCTCGAAAATGAATGCATGCATGCGAGGAAAATTGCTTCTAATCCATGTACATTGACTTTTTTTTTCTCCATTTATGGACCTTTTTCACTGATAGTGTGCTTTCTTTTCCTTTATTTCCCGTTGAAAGAGGGGATCGTTATCGTTATCGCATCCAAGTATGTACACACCCCACTAGTGTTTATCTGATATCAGGTTTAGCCTGATATCAGGGTCTGATACTGATACTGATATCAGATCAGTATCAGTCAGGCAAGAATTTTGAAAGGTCAACATGATATCATGATAGCAAAAATCAATATCAGTCAGTATCATGATCTCAGAAAAAAGTATCATGATACTGATATCTCGATCAAAAAAACGGAAGCAACAACAAAAAGCGGGTTTAAAGCAGTGTGGCAAAATTTCGGGAGAGATTACAATCCGTGAAAAAATCTCCGGAGTATAAAAACTAGGTTTTACCGTCATTTTTTTCGTTATTTTTTATTTTTGAACACTGAAATCTTCTGCGAAATTTTTTTTATCCGAAAGAATCTCCGGATATTCTCCGGAGAAATTCTCTTGAGAGATTTTGAAGATTCACTTTTTTTACTTGTTTTTCTAAACGACGACATTGCATGTTATTTATTCAAATGAAATTGAATTTTGAGATTTTGTGGGATTTTTTTCATATCAGACAGATATCACGATAGCAGACTGATATCATGATATCAGCCTGATATCAGGTTACTATCAGTCAGGCACGTTTTTTTTCCTTCAACCTGATATCAGTATCAGATCATGATACTTTTTTTAAGTATCAGATCAGATCATGATATCAAAAAAACGGTATCAGATAAACACTACACCCCACAAAACAACACTCGCACATACATACATACATAGTAGCAACAAATAATGTCATGTCAAACTGTGTATTTATTTATTTGGATACACAGTTTGACGTTTAGTTTCCCATTTTTTCTTGCTACCAGACAAAATGGGATAGTAAATGATCTTTGCAAATATAAGTCCAGGTCGCTAGGCGACCAAGTTTTTTCACCTTTGCATGCGTCCACATTCATTTCCCCAGTGGCCGTCATTTAACGGATCAAACCATGGTCATGGTTTTTTCAGTCAGCCAGACAGACAACTTTTTGAACCCTCCAAAAAAGGCGAAAAAATGCGCTTCATGCATGCATGTACGTTGTTCATCCGTGCGACTTTTAACGCCTGGAAAAAAAGTCGGATTGTTTGAATTCAACGAACGCGCCATTTTTTTCAAACTTTCCTGTACGCGTTCTCAGGTGCGCGTGCTCTGATGCACACCTGCCTGCCGCATTGTTTTCTTCTTTCAACCTGGCTTGTCTTGACGTATTTATTTATTTATAATATTAAACAAACACGTGAACAACGCAGAAAACGGTGATACTAGGCTTTTTGAGGGGGTTTTTATCCCTCAAAAAGCCTACCATCGCCGTTGACGACCGATCTCGGCCCGGTCAATTATTACTTCATCGACGGCGCCGGCGGCAGCAGTAAGCAACAACAGCAGCTGCCGCTGGCGCCGGTGGTGGTGGTCGCAGCCGGCAGCAGGAGGCGCACTCTGCGCCATTTGTTTTTACTCGTTTGCTCGATATTTATTTCTTTTCTTTTTCTTTTCTTTTATTTCTTCTCTAACTTTTTCCTCCTTTTTCTTGCCTCACATTTGTTTTCTTTTTTTTCGTAAGTTCCGCATATCCATCGATTACGTTTGTACGTCTTCGTTTTTTTTCAAATTGGTTTTTTTCCTTTTTTTCGCTTTCTTTCGCACCGGGAATCAACCAACTTTGTTGCAACTCGTCTCGGCGACTGACTTACCTGACTAAAGGTCAGGTAAACGGATGCAGACATATAATACATCGAGCATCGATTGGGGTCAGTTTTGATGGACGACGACAAACAAACAAAAACCGCCGTCATCGATCTTGTTTCTTTTTTTTTTCTTTCCTTCCGTCAGAATTATCGAGAATCGACAGACCGGGTCGTTGACGTTGTCTGTGTCGTCTGTGTCTGTCGATCGATGAAGTGCGTAGGAGAGACGAGACCATGAACGGTCGTCGGGTCGGTTGGCGTGAACAATACATAATCCAAGCAAACATGCTTGCTTGTTCGCTTGCTCATTGCTACCGGCTCCCGGAGGTCCGGGTCCACGGGCTCCAAATATGTACAAATCATTCGTCAGTGCTTGCTTGCTTGCTTGCTTGCTCAATTCTCTTTTTGGTTGTCGTTGTGGTTGTTGTGATGCAACCAACCACCAACCACAGCTTCACTCCTTCACTCACTAACACTCACCTGCCCATATTTGTACACGTGAGCAAGCAACAAGCAGCAGGCAACCAAGAAACCATGACAAGACAAAACGTGAAGGTTAGGTGAGGTAACTCCACTTCCAGGTGTTTGGCTCTTTGGCTGCTGTTGGTGCTGTCGGTGTTGGCTGTTGACAGACTGTTGACTGTCAGTAAGCAGCAGCTCTTTCTCACAAAAAAGCCGATGGTTGTGAGATTGTGATGGTGGGGGTATCTATTGAACGTTGGATGGGATGGGATGCAAATGCACCCTCGGACGGCCGCGAAACCCCCGAAATTTTAAAAACGACCAACAAAAAATCTATCTCACATCAAAGCAATACAGCGCAACCGATTTTATTGACTGACTGACTCACTTTCGAAAGATATTTGAAAACAAATCCTTTCCCTCGCAAAAACAGCGTCAACTTTGTTCCTCTGTTTTTTTGCCGAAATATTTTTTTTCTGGAAAAATCATAGTTTTTCCTTTTTTTTTCTTTTTTTTTCTCCCGATGACGTTTTTTTGAATTGCTCGTCACAAAATTCGTATTTTATTTTTTTGCCACTTCCAATGCGAAATTTTTTTTCTAAAAAAATCATAGGTTTCCACGAAAATCGTAAATTATTTTCCCCCCTTTTTTTTGTGACTTCTGTTTTTGTTTTTCCGGAAAAATCATCGTTTTTTCCACTTTTTTTTCCCGCGAGAATTATTTTTTATTAATTTTCATAACACAAAAAAATTTACGATCAGTGAAAGTTTTTCGTCCAAAAATTCATTTTTTTCGTCGTAGAACCTTTGAAATTTACTTTTTGTTGCAAAAATTCCAAAAATCGATTTTGCGCGACTTTATTGACTGACTTGACTCACATTTCCAAAAAAAATTGAAAACAATTCTCCAACGTCAACTTTTTTGAGACTCCCGAAACGAAAAAAAAATTCCGGAAAAATCATCGTTTTTCTCCTTTTTTCTATTTTTTTCCCGCGATGAAAATTTTTTGAAACAAAAAAATCGTAAAATGATCCCTTCCTTTTCGTGCTATGATCGTTTGTTATATTTCCTCGTAAAAGTGCGCACGCGGTCGACCCCAGGCGTTTGTTTCAACGAAGATAAAAAAAAAGCAAAGTAAACTAAACGCGTTCGTTCGTTCGTACGTTCGCGGCCCGGCACAATCGCATTTGACGTTGCGTCGTGTTTGCAGAAGCGCCGGCTGCAATGTCGGACGCCACGACTACGCCCATGACGCCAACGCCCACAACGACGACGACTACACCAACGCCAACGACGACGCCTCCGACGTCGACTGCAGCATCGCCGACGACTTCGTCGACGACACCGACAACAACAACAACAACGGGAAGTTCGACGCCGACGGCATCGACAGCGACTTCTGGGCGTCGTCGACGAAGGGTCATGGAACTCAAGTGCAGCGAAGTTAGATGGTTTACGAAGCGTGAAGGCGAGACAAAGTGGAGTCAAATGTGTGGCTATGATTCATTTATCATCGAAGTTGCATGGAGACTGAAAAATAGCGTTCCACTCGACGAATACGCTGTCGAAGCTGTTACGGGTCTTCCCAAGACAGAGGATGTCATCGTGCTTCAGGGCCTTTATAGGCTCAGCGATGATAGCACGCATGTTGAGGCTGTTTACTGGAAGGACGATCCAATACCCATTCGTCGCGGGAGCTGGTTTCAGTCGGATATGCAGCCTCTTGCCATGGATTTGGCTTCTGCAATCGAAAAACATCATTTAAAAAATTTCAACAATCAATCCATACCCAATGGACCGGTTTTTAGCGAGGCTGAAACGAGTAAAAGACCAGGTTAGTCGGGTTTACGATGAGTAATAATTTTTCGTGGTGAGAGCCCGGAATTCGTATTTTTCGTCCGAAAATTCCAAGTTTTGTTTTTTTTTCGTTGCAGAACCTCCAAAATAATTTTTTCGTTGTAGAACATCCGAAATGCTATTTTTGAATCCCAAAAATTCACATTTTTGTTGTCAGACCTTCAAAATCCTTTTTTTCGTTGCAGGACCTCAAAATTATTACCCCCAAAAATGTTTTTCGTCGTAAGAACGGTAAAATCCACTTTTTCGTCGTAAGACCTTCAAATTTCACTTTTTCGTTGTAGGAACCTCGAATTTGATTTTTGGACCCCAAAATAGATTTTTTCGTTGTAGGACCTCCGAAAATTTACTTTTTCATCGTACGGAAAATTAACTTTTTCATATTTACGTTTTCGTTGTAGAACACTTCGAATTTAGTTTTTTCGCCACAGGATCTTCTAAATTCACTTTTTTTCGTGCTGGGACATCCAAAATAATTATTTTTTCGTCGTAGGACCCCAAAATCATTTTTTTGTTGCAGGACCCCAAAAAATTCATAATTTGCCTTATTTGAAACTTTTCAGTTCTCACAACTCTGACATGGAACGAAACAGAGGAAATAAAATGGAACTCAGTCATCGACGTCGTCTGGTACAACAACTCGAAGACGAGCCGTCTGCTGCGTTTCATGACGAGGGCCAAAGGCACGGTACTGAAGCGTGGGTACACCGAAGAGACAAATCCCGACGACGGACGCCCCAACGTTTCCCATCTCATCCTCGTCGTACACGGCATCGGTCAGAAGGGATACGAAAATCTCATTGCGAAAAATACAACTCAGATGCGCGAAGTTATTCACCAAATCATGGATAAGTATTATCCGGAGGAAGATTCGAGACCCATGATTTTGCCCATCGAATGGCGATCGTCTTTGGTTCTCGACAATGGCATCACCGATGTATGCACGCTGCCACGCATGCCAAACATGAGACACATGCTCAACTCGGTTGGATTCGATATCATGTACTACCAGTCACCGTTGTACAGGTCTGAGGTGAGTTACTGTATTTTTTTGTCCCAGAACGAAAATTATTATCGAAATTTAGAATTTTACACAAAATTGTCTTTTTTGTACCGTAATTTTGTGTCATGAGACGAAATCGGTTTTTTTTTCAATTTTTTTTTCTCAGAACGTTTTTTACCACAATTTTTTGTCTCGCAACGAAATCAAATATTTTGATTTGCTTTTTTTCTCGCGTTGAAATCCAATGTTTTCTACCGTAATTTGGTTTCCTGGAACGAAATTGAACATTTCGACCGTAATTTTGTGTCTCGGAACGAAATTGATGCTTCCTACTTTTTTTTTATCTTGAAACGAAATCGAACCGTTTTTTTTTGTTCCGAAACGTAATCGAACTTTTTGTACCATAATTTTCTGTCCTGGAACGAAATCGAATTTTTTTATCCTAAATTTGTCCCCCGAAACGAAATAGAACATTTTGACCCCAATTTTCTGTTTCGTAACGAAATCATATTTTTTTTGACTATAATTTTGTGTCTCGCAACGAAATCCAATTTTTATTTTTTTCCGGGACAAAATTGAATCTTTTGAGTCAAATTCTGCCAAAATTTTTGACCGAAATTTTCTCGAAAAGAAATATAGAAGTTTCATACTTTTTTTGCCCTTGGAAGAAATCGAACATTTCCACACATTTTTTTTGTTTTGGAACGAAGTCGAAATTTTTGACCGTAATTTTTACGTTTTTTTTAGTTTTTGGTCATTTGAAATAATTTTTGTAGATAATCAACGGTGTTATCCGTTCCATGAACAGTACCTACTCAAAATTCATGAAAAACAACCCCAACTACGGCGGAAAGGTATCCATCGTAGCCCATTCCCTCGGCTCGGTCATCGCCTACGATATCCTAACAAATTGGTCACCCCTTCTCCTCTACGACGAATACGTCACCAACGCTATCGTAAGTGACTGATTTTTTTTCATGTTTTTAGGCCTATGTTTTCTGGTTTCAGCAAGAATACCTCGATCACGGTGACATCACAGACGTCGAGCGTGACGTTCTTTCAGGCTTCCATGCGAGTCGAAAAAAGGTTTTTGAGCAGCAGGCAAAGGTGAGGACAATTCTGACGTGCATGGACGAGCCTCTGCTTTTTACCGTCGAAAATCTCTTTGCAATCGGATCTCCGTTGGCAATTTTTCTCATCATGCGTGGCATCGATTATACCAAAGTTCTCCCAGCGAGTGATCATGTCAAGCATATTTTCAACATTTTTCATCCCTATGATCCTGTCGCATACAGGCTAGAACCCCTCTATCACGGAAACTACCGTAACATCAGACCGGTAAAGTTGGCGTACTATAGCGATGAACGAGCAAAAAAATCATACGCCAATCTACCGTACGAATTGCATAAGAGCTATATTAGGAAAATCAAAAAAGCACAGAAAATTCAGGTAAGTCGGGTCTCGACGCGATTTTTTTGTATCCATTTTTTTTTGATTTTTTGTATGATGGATGGGTTTTCAGAAGGACGCCAAGGCATCTGAAAAGAAGGAACCAACTTTCGACGAAAAAGACGAGGATTCAGACGACGAAGACGAAGATGAGCTTTCGAGTGAGTTTTTGGGAAAAAAAGTAAAATTTGCTATTTTTTGAAAAACGCAAAAAATAAATCCACAAAGTCTAAAAATGGCATAAAAAACATTCGATGAAAATATTCCGTTATTCAAGTTTTTTTTGCAGAAAAATTTTATTTTTTAACTATGAAAAGTCGATCAAAAATGTAATTTTTTGAAAAAAAACGCATATTACTTATGTAAATTTATTTTCTTCCTACCCATGTTTTTGTACCATATTTTTTTGTTTCGGAACTATATCCAACGTTTTTAACCGAAATTTTTTATCCCAAAATAAAATTGAAATTTTTGAACGAAATTTGAAATTTTTTTATCCTGAAACGAATTCGAAATGTGTGCTTCGCATTTTTTGCTTCGGAACAAAGTTCAAGTTTCCTACTTTTTTTTGTCTTAGAACGAAATCGAACATTTCGTATAGTATTTCTTTTGTCTCGGAACGAAATCGTACTTTTTTACTGCCGAATTTTTTATTTGCTCAAAACTTTTATTTTTGATCAAAAATGTAATCTTTTGGTCGTAAAAAGTTGTATGTACAAAAATTGTAACTTTTCTCAAAAAAATACACGATTTGTCCTAAATTTACGCGTTTTTTTTGGGTTAACGAAATTTTTTTTAAATTCGTTTTTTATTGTCTTCACTAGCGAACAAAAAACGAATACGCTGTTCTATCTCTGGTCCCACCACGAAAAGTCAGTCCCTACAACCCATTATTTCAGCCGGATCATCCCCCCGAAGCTGCAGTCCCGTGTTAACCGAAGAAGCTGCTATCCGGATTAATCGTATCCCTCCCGAGCTCCCACCACCTCCGACATCCCAGAGCAAGCATTGGTTCAAGTTCGGTGGCACGACGTCTACCGTAGCCCCCGCCCCCGCCCCCGCCCCCACACCCACCGCCGACGATCACGCAGACACGCACAGCATCGAGATGGGCCGGGAAGCGGATTCGGGTGGATCAATCAGCTCGGTGTCTCCCGTTCCGGCGAACAATCCCGTCGCCATTCCCGCCAAACAGGTACCCCTCACCCAGGTCGAAGTCCTTGTTGACGAAATCCCGGTCGAGCGAAGGCTACAATCCAACTTGCCTTCTGACTTTCAAAGACTCGATTTTTTCCTACAACCCGGGCTCACGGATAAGAGTTACTGGTCCGTATTCAAGAGTCACTTTGCATACTGGCAGAATTTTGACCTCATCGCGTTCATGCTCAACGTTCTTCATCCCGAGCAGCCACCGCCGCCGCCGCAGCCATCCGTGGTGGATACGGATGCGTAGGTAGCATGCACATGCATGTCCTCTTCTGTGACCCCCACCTAACGAACGCGGTGTGATAACTGCTTTAACCATTCTCTTCACCTTGTTGAACGTGTTTTCCGCCGGTTTACATAAATCAAAGACGTGTAAATATTATATTTATTTCTTCGGGTGCATTTTACATCAAAACCATCATTTGCCAAAAAATATTATACATCAGAATCGAAAATGCTCATTTCTACCGTAATTTTTGCTTCTCGGAACGAAATCGAACTTTTGTGTCGTAATTTTGAATCTGGAAACGAAACAGAACTTTTTGACCATAAATTTGTGTTTCGGAACGAAATCGAACTTTTTGACCGTAATTTTGTATTTCACAGCGATATGGAACCATTTGATCATAACTTTGTGTGACAATTGTGTCTTGGGACGAAATCGAACTTTCCTTCTAGATTCTTTTTTGTCTTGCAGCGAAATCTAACTTTTTGTTTCGTAATTTTGTGTCTCGGGACGAAATAAAAATTTTTACTGTAATTTTGTTTTCATGGAACAAAATCAAACGTTGTCAACCGTAATTTTGTATCCCAGAACGAAATGATACGAAATGAAATAATACCGTAATAATATTGCATATTCAGACGAAATTGAACTTTCTGATCGTAATTTTGTGTCTTTGAACGAAATTGAATTTTTCGTCCGTTTTTTTTTGTCTCAATACGATATCGAACGTTTTTGACGGTAATTTTGAATCTTGGAACGACATACACCGTTTTTATCGTGTCTCGAACAAACTTTATGTCTTGGAACGAAATTGAAATTTTAGGTCGTAATTTTATGTCTCGAAACGAAATTAAAGTTTCCTACTTTTTTTGTCTCAGAACGATATCGAACGTGTTTTTACAGTAGTTTCGTATCCCAAAACGTCATTTTGTACCGTAATTTTGTGTCTCAGAACGAAATCGATGATTTTGACCGCAAATTTGTGTTTTAGAACGAAATAATTTTTTTATATCTTTTCACCTTGTAGAACGTGTTCTCCGCCGATTTACGAAAAATCTTTTAGTCGTGAATGTATTTGCAAGCGAAGAACGAACACATTTTTTTTTCAAATAAACATGTCGAAGCCGTCAGTCTGTCAGTCAGTCAGTTTGGTGCCATAAAACGTTTATTCATCAGCTGTAAAATGCCTTCTGAGCCCGCCTACTCCTTACGAGGACTACTTACACGACGTGAGGGTGAACGGATTGTCGAAGAATTCGTCCAGGTAATCAGGTAGGGATGTCCAGACCATTTCAAGGGTCGTCGAAATGCTCGAAGCCGCGGATGCAATTTCGCTTTGGGCAGTTTCGTTCTTTTTAATGTACGACGCCTCAGATTGCTCCAAAAGCCAGTCGAGTCCAAACGAAATATAATCCATCAGGTAAATATGCGCGAATTCATATATCTGAGCAATCGCGCTGTTGACTGCCGTAATCTCAGCCGTAGTCGCTGTTTCAGTGCCAAAAATGTATCCCAGAGATTTGATAAGGGTCGTATAAGCTGCGTTGTACGTTTCACCGGATTCGAGAAGATATTTCGTGCAGGGAAGCAATTTTTCAACAGCTTGGTAGTCTTTTTTTGTCGTGTCAATCGCGAGGAGCTCTTTTTCGAGGGCTTTTACTTCTTTGTCCGTCAGTTTTTTGGCCTTTTTCGCAGTTACAAACGTGACAATACTTTTGACAATCTTAGTCACGTCTTTGGGCCACTTTTTGAAAAATTTCTCAACAATAGCACCGATTTTTGCATCGGCAGTGGACGCGGTGAAAGGTTCGAGGACGTCGTAGAGCCCGGTGTGATCAGGATCACAGGTTGTGATAATGTCACCAATAATCTCCTCGGCATTTGTTTCGTTGCCTGTGAAAGCGGCGGTAAAGTTTGAAATATCCTCGATCAGGCAGAGTTCCTGGGTTAGTGGAAGGTTGGGGAGGTTTGTGATTACGTTGGCGACGATTTCATCCACTGAAAAATGGGTGACAAATTTTAGTTATTATTTAATTACGGTAGAAATATTTAATTCACAAAAATAGTCAGTGTTTGCTTGTGTTGTTGATCGGATTTAGGATAAACTGGGGGGGTTGCTCATCCAAAAATGGGATAACGCTGATCTATGCGCGGTGACAACCGGCTGGCTCATTGGGATCATTTTTAGCACCGTAAAATCATTGTACAAAAATCAGGGTTGTTCGACTTACTTTATTTTTTTTGCTTCAACGTTTTTGACAAATTTTTTGAATTTTGATTTTTTTTTTAATTTTTGTTAAAACTACAAATTTAACTTTTTTTGTTCTATCCGCATTTTGAAAAAATTGAATTTTTTTGCAAAAAATTAGATCGCGCAGCTTCAAAAAATTTTTTAATTTTTCCAATTTAAAAATTTGTTTATATATTTTTTTGCTCTGTTGCAAAAAAATCTCTAAAATTTTAAAAAAATTTTCAAAAATTCTCGAAAAAATTTCGAAAAAAAATTAGTTTTTTTTGTCATGTTGACCAATTTTCGTAAAAATGAATGGCTAAATTGTTCGTAAAATTGAATCAAAAATAAATTTTTTTTGGCTACCGCTACAAAAATTTGCTGTTTTTATGCATTCAATTTCGATTTTTTTTGGTTGACCAATTTTAGAAACGACGAACAATTCAATTCGCACACGAATCACTAAAATAACTGTGAATACATATAAAAAAACAAAAACCAACAAGAAGCAGCACGTATGAGATACGTTTCCAGCTGGGTTTCTGTGAGGTTGGCTTGAAGCTCGGTAACGATGTATTCAGAATAATTGCTGGCCGCGAGTGCGCCATACACGGCGCAGACGCCCAAAATCAGCGTAAAGCGTGGGATACTGAGCATCATTCAACGAAAATGCAGATAGTAGATGTGCAGAAAAATCACTTGAATTGTCAATTATTTATAGACTCATTAGCCTGGCTGCCATTAGTCTGCTCCTCCCACCTTAACACGCGTGTTTCGTGTTTCATCCTCGTTATCTGGCTTTGTCACCGTAATCCTTTACCTCAATTCAAAATGTTTTTTGTTACCTAAAAAAATCTGGATACAGGATTAAACACACATCAGAGTGATGTCGGATAATTGGTTGATACTTGTTGTACGCAATTAATCATGATTAAATGAATAAATATGATAATGAATAATATCGTCATCATCCAAGTATATTTATTTATGTACGACCCAGAACCACTCAAAAAAGTTCAGCGTTAAAATTGAATAATTTCAAAACACCTGTGATCTCTCTTCGTGCGCGCAACATGCGAGTGCGCGCCGTGCTGGAGCGCATGCATGGCGCACACCACTTTCTCACTTTTTTCACCCGTTTTTGCTCGAGTTGGCGGCATAAAAAAATTCGAAACAAAAAATAATGATCGAAATAAATTGTTTTTTTGACTTCCTGAGAGAGATAACAATATGTACTGTTAGAATTAACTGTGAAAACGACCGCATCGGGCAAAATACGGATGCTGGAGCCAAGCAACGGAGAAAAATAGGCGGGAAAACCA
Organism: Turbatrix aceti; assembly: GCA_963969345.1. NCBI lineage: Eukaryota > Metazoa > Nematoda > Chromadorea > Rhabditida > Panagrolaimidae > Turbatrix > Turbatrix aceti. The sequence goes on along the minus strand of OZ017766.1, from coordinate 8,149,673 downwards.
GAAAACATTGTTTTTCAAAAAAGTATGATGTTTTTTGAGAAAGGTAAATACACCAGTCGATTTCTCGTGCCAAGATACCCCTGTATGCCAAAAATCAGAAATTTTGAAGCTTTTTGAAAATTTGACGTTGGAAACTTTCAGAAGCCGTAGCTCCAGAATCCGACATCTAAAAAATTTTTGATATGGATATTTGGACCCTCCCCACAGGTGCCTACAACTATGGCACAAAACATCGGAAGGTGTAAAATGCCCAACGTGAAGCTTCTCGTGAACTAAAAAATAGTTACATATAAAATTTGTTTTTGTAAAAAAACATACTCAGATTCATTTCCCGTCGTTGAGCCAATTCTTCGAAGTAGATAACAGGTTTTGAATCCAGATCGTTCCAATCTGCAATATTCGTAATCTTTGCCGGGCTGATTTTTTTGAATGTGGCTTCTTTGGCAACGAGCTCCACGTTGATATCCGAGTCGTTGTAAAAATCTGTATTCCAGCAACGAACATTAAAATCGCCTCGGATGAGCACGTAATCATGAGTCTAAAAAAGAAAAAATGCTTTAAAACAAAAAAAAAACAGAAACTTACATTTATGTTTTTAATATCAGAATCCATTTTGAGACCCGCGTCGCTCCAGGCGTGAACGTAAAACACCCGAAGGTCTTTGTCGGCAACCTTCAAAGATTTCTTTGTTGTCCCCCCACTGTAAGTCACAGTTGGGATATTCTTGAGAACCTCGAAGACATAAGTCTGATAGCCAGAAACCAGATTTTCAGCAGATGAAATTTGGTACAAACCCAAATTTTTTCTTCTTTCTTCGTCCATTTTCATCTTTTTTGCCGGAGACATGGAAACACTGATGCCAGAATTCGTAGACAGAAAACTTGAAGAAGATGCCCTGGTAGCGGAGACTGGTGAGGTTGGTGTGATCATCGAATTGAAAACTGGAACGTTCCGCTTTGAAAACTGGACTGGAATTGAAAACTGGAGGTGTAGTTGTCGGGGTTCTCGACTGGATAGTAGACAGCGGCAAAGTTGTGGTTTCAGCGGACGACGGTAGACCAATGGCGTTGTTTGCGACCGGTGTACCAGACGCTTTCCGATGTTTGTCAGTTTTCGGTGGCATCTTAAAAAATCACATTAAAAAAAATATTATCATATTTTCTCGGTAATACGAAGTGCTCGCTCGTTTAAAATAAAGTCCACAAATCACATTTATTACGACATATACGCACGTAGTGTTTATTTACGAAACACGGAACGACCTAACTATAACTATGGCCTGGATTTCAAACAAATGAGGTTTGACCTATTTTTATAGACGACGGCCGCATCCTGCATGACGAAAGTATAGTTTCCCGCTTTTCAAACTGCATAGCATACAGTTAGGACGACTGTCCGCACTCCAAAAAAAAATATTATATAAAAATATTATTTTTATATTATTGAACAATCGCAGATCGTCCTCCCTTACCTACAACACATATTGGCACAGCCTGACACCGATGGACTGGTCGGATCATCGGATACTGGTGAAAGCGTTTGATGATTTCAAGGCGAACAAGGATTCTACTGTACGCGAAACAAGTAAGCAGTACAATCTTGCCTTCAACCGACCAGCGGCCAATGAAGCAGTTGACATGGAGGCCTCAATCAAAAACTGCGTCAAGAATTCCTCGATTTACGATCACGTAGTCTGCAACAGAAACGATGGAAACGCCGCATTGCTGGCTGGTGATTTTTTTTCCATAATTACATCTACATCATAATTTGGTTTTTATTCAGCATGCCTGACAATCGCGTTCGGCAACAACTTCGTCGTTTTTACTGACAAAAATCGAGACAAGAAAGGCAGACTACTCCCTGTTTCGAAAAACGGCGTTATTATGTCGCCCGAGTACACATTCCCCATCCCACCGAACACCGCGCTGATCGGAGTGTACTACTGGATGCGGGAATATGGAGACCGGAAAAAAGTAATTTCTTTTTTACGTTTTTATAAAAAAATTTATTTTTCAGGTGGGACCACTCACTTTCGTTACCCGAAAGTGGTTTGCTCATTTTGGCAATCTGCTAGGCAACAATGGATGCGACGGAACGTTCCGCGACGCAAATGGTACCGCGATCCTAACGTGCACCGATGACGGTATCCTGGATTTTCGCCATCGTACGAAGCACATCATCAACCGCGGACTCGAACTTCTGTGTACCGGTCGGAAGTGCACAGTGGACTTCGACGTTCAAGCCCTAAATGAATTTTACCTCGAGTAGATAATTGGCATCAACAAAAATGGCATCAATTTTTCCTTCTTTCAAGCAATACATCAACTTTTTACTGTTTTGTAAAATTTTATTTTTCTGTACCCAATCTTCTGACGAAATTGGCATCATTTTTCACTTATTTATTTTTGTTAACGATTTGAAATAAAAACATTATCAAATATCAGACGTCGATTCACAGCCTACATGTTCGCCAATATATTTTTCATCCAGACTTTTTACATTTCATCGGATGGTCATTTTTGTGTATGATATTTTTTTTGTTTAAAAGTTCATGGTAGTAAAAACGTACGGTGATTCCATAAGCGTTCTTAGTCTTTTTTTTATTAAGATTATATAAAATTACTAAAACCTATTTTTGACGTTCAATAATTTTGATCAATGTCATAGCTACAGAGCCCGATTTGTTCTGTCTGTAAAAAAATTTTCACATAAAAAACTCAATTTAGAAACGAAATACAATTTTTCTAAATTCTGTACCAATTCGACGTCGAGAAAAGAACAGTTAGTTGCGCGCAACGTGCGATAGTGTCTGCAACTCGATGCGCGGAAGAAAAAGCTTCGTGCAATTCAACAAATTTTTAGCATTTTTAGGCGTTTTTTTGGCATTATAGGGCGTTTTTTGGCATTTTAGGGCGTTTTTTGGCATCTTTTTTGCATTTTTTTTAGCATTTTTTTGCATTTTTTTGCATTTTTCTAGCATTTATTATGCGTTTTCGGCTTTTTTAGCATTTGTTTAGCATTTTTCGTTTTTTGGCATTCTAGGGTGTTTTTAGGCGTTTTTTGAGCGTTCGTAGGGACATTTTAGAGCATTTATTAGCATTTTCAGGCGTACAAAAGCGTTTTGGGCATTATTGGCATGCTTTAAGCATTTTTTGGGCGTTTGTAGGCATTTTAAAGCATATATTAGCGTTTTCGGCGTTTTTAGGCATTTTTGTGCGTTTTTTCGGCATTATAGAGCGTTTTCGGCATTTTTCTAGCATTTTTGTGCGTTTTTTTTAGCATTTTTCTAACATTTTTATGCATTTTTCAGCATTTTTTACAAGGAAAGTGTCAGGGTTCATTTTGGAATTTCTTCACGAAACTTTGCCAAAAGTTTGATTTTACTACGAGAAGTTTATACTGAAAAATTCAGTTGCACCGCTCATGATCTGACAGAGTTACGGTAGTCGAAAATTACGTTTTTGCCATTTTTGACGATTTTTGGCACGTTCTAGCTAACAAACAACGTTATTTTCAAAATCAGAGTGTGCATCAATCGACGTAGTTTTGCACGGAGAATCAGATAAAAATATAAAAATTTAGGTTTGCCACCTTAAAAAATGCCGAAATTTGCATTTGAAAAGAGGTCACAATGCCAACATTGGTTTCGGCATTTTTCAAGGTCACAACCCTACGTTATTATATTTTTATCTGATTCTCCATGCAAAACTACGTCGATTAATGCACACCCTGATTTTGAAAATAACGTTGTTTGTTAGCTAGAACGTGCCAAAAATCGTCAAAAATGGCAAAAACGTGATTTTCGACTACCGTAACTCTGTCAGATCATGAGCGGTGCAACTGAATTTTTCAGTATAAGCTTCTCATAGTAAAATCAAACTTTTGGCAAAGTTTCGTGAAGAAATTCCAAAATGAACCCTGACACTTTCCTTGTTAGCATTTTTTAGCATTTTTTTTAGCATTTTTCTAGCATTTTTTTGCATTTTTTTTAGCATTTTTCTAGCATTTTTTTTGCATTTTCTAGCATTTTTTATGCGTTTTTGGCATTTAGGGCCCGAAGGGCCCGCCTGGCTTGTTGCTTACTAAAAAGCAATACGCATGTTGTAACGTTCATATTGCTTGCTGTCAAACAAATAATTGCTTAGCACAAAGGAAAATTTTCGACGACATATTGCTTGTTTAAATTTTTCTGTGAGTAAGAGTTAATAGTATCATTGTTGACTATTTTGAACTGTGGACTGGATTGTCAAATTCGGCTGAATGCGTTCTCCTAAAAAAAGTAAAAAAATTGAATTTGATGTAGTAGTATAAATAGCAAATTATTTTTATAATGTTACAAAAATGAACTCACCGTCATCTGGAATGTCTATTAAAATATTGTTATCATTTGTTTTGAGAGTGACAGGTTCGTTGACAAATAAAATTTCGGACACAGGATTCATTTCAACTATCAAGAGTTTGCAATGGGGGTACTGACTTTTTCCGAAACGGTATGTAAAACGTGCAAGCAGGAAGGGGTGTTCGGTTGCAATAGAAGTTTTTGTATGAAGATCTGCTCTGTTTTGTCCGTCGTAAATTGTGTAATAGTATTTCTTGTTGTCTGAGTCGTAAAATTCGTCGTCCGCTTCTACGTGAAGAGCAAACATTGCTGAAATAAAACTTTTATGACAAAACAAATTTTAATTAAAATTACCGTTAAATGACATGTTTGTCAAATCACTGAACAATTTTCTTGGAAAATCAGTAATGACTTGCAGGGCTTCTGGTATGCTTGAGAGATCATTCCCGTCCACGATTCGTAATCGTGTGCTGTGGTTCAACCGTAAAAACGTCTTTTGTTCATCAGCATTAACTGATGAAACGTAGTTTGTCTGATTTTCACCGATCGTCAGGCATCCTTTCAACGATATAAAAAATTTACCCTGAAAAAAATATATCAGAAAAATTTATTCAAAAATGAATATAAAACAAACCTTTTGCAAGCGGGGGCAGTTGTCGAGCAAAAACGAGTCAAGTTTGCACGCAGTTTTGTAAAAACCTTTCAAATAAAAAGTTTTTCCAGTAGCGTCCTTGAGGCGAACCATTTTCACAGACGTAACCGAATCTTTGTTCTTCATTGGCACGTTATTATCCAACAAAAAAACGTATTCGGCAACCAGACTGTCACCGACTGATTCGTATGTAGAAACTGATAATGGTGGTTTACGCAATCGACTTGTTAAGGTTGGTTGTAGAAATTGTTGTATGTTGGGTGACGGATCATTCATGATTACTGAAAAATGAAACGAATAAAAAACAACAATCATTCAGCTCGCACAAAAAAATATTATTAGAACGACAATTTAGTGGATGCAAGTTCCGTTTTTATGTATCTATTATGTTTTCAACCAATTTTAGAAACGACGAGAAAAATCACCTGAATTGCCAATTAGTCATAGACTCATTAGCACTACTGCCATTAGTCTGCTCCTCCCACCTTAACACGCGTGTTTCGTGTTTCATCCTCGTTATCTGGCTTTGGCACCGTAATCCTTTACCTCAATTCAAAATGTTTTTTGTTACCTAAAAAAATCTGGATGCAGGATTAAACACACATCAGAGTGATGTCGGATAATTGCATGGTTGATACTTGCTGTACGCAATTAATCATGATTAAATGAATAAATATGATAATGAATAATATCGTCATCATCCAAGTATATTTATTTATGTACGACCCAGAACCACTCAAAAAAGTTCAGCGTTAAAATTGAATAATTTCAAAACACCTGTGATCTCTCTTTTTTCCCCGGGATCCCCAAAAAATAATTAATTATTGTTTCTTTATGATGCACAGTTCACGTACGTAACATACAAAACTGAGGAGGCGAAAAAAAACAAAAAAAAATATTTACGTCAGGGTTGCACCGACAAAGGTTGCTCAAAATTGAACGACAACGAAGACTGCGACTGCGTTCCAGAATGCGTTATTGGCAATTCATCGGGTGGCATACTGTAGATCTGATTAATGCCCAGAGGAAAGTTTACTGTCTGGCAACCGTATTTCTGGGGTTGTGGTCGAATGAACACCGTGCAGTTTTCTGAAAGTTGATAGGAGCGATATTTTGTGTTATCGAAAACAGTGATGGACAAAAATGTGATCATAAAATATGGAAAAAAATGTAACTTTTACGAATAATTTTTTTCACTGTAAAATGCAGCAGAAATCTCGTTTTTTCCATTTTTCAACTATTTTTGGAACGTTGTAGTTAAAAAACTACGGCATTTACAAAGTTTGGGTAAATATTGATCGAAGTGATTTTCGATGGAAAATTTGAGAAAAATGTAAAAATGTGGGGTTATCACCTTGAAAAATGCCGAAAAAAATGTTGTCATTGTGATACTTTTTTAAATGCGATTTTCGTAATTTTTCAAGGTGATAACCCAATATTTTTACATTTTCTCGGATTCTCCATCAAAATTCACGTCGATCAAAATTTACCCCAACTTTTGTAAATTTTGTACTTTTTTAGCTACAACATGCCAAAAATCGTTCAAGATGGCCAAAACGACGATTTCCGGCAATCGTTGCAATTTTTGACTTTAAAAAGTAAATTTTTTTCATTAGTCTCATGTTTCTGAAATTTGCCATTTCCGATCAAAATCCCCAACTCACTGAGAATAGCCCGACTCGACCACACATAGTGGTAGTACATTGTGTACCCGACGTATATGATAGCATTGAGCAGGCAAAAGATAGCCGCAATGATGTACTCGACCGAATAAAAACTGCGAAAGACAGTCGAAAACTGTCCTCGCATCTGGACACCGCTGATGCAGGGTCCAAAGCTGACGAAGAAGGCAATACTCATCACGCTGCATTGGCAGATTTCCTAAAAAATTTTCACTTTCTTTTTGTTTTTTGCTCGGAACAAAGAACTTTTTACAAAACGAAAAAAAAAACAAAAACAAACCCAGAGATACCAATTAAAAATTTTTGGTCTCGTTCTGCTCTCGACCAAAGATTCGACTTCTTCGGCTATCAGGACGAGGTCAAAGACGTCGCAGATGACAGCTGTGAAGACGGTGAGCCAGACAAAAAAGCATCCGAAAGGTGCCGAGACAGGTAGGCTGGTCAGGACACCGATCGTGACCGTTGAACACTGCAGCGTATGTATGTATGTACAGTATAAGATTAATCTCTTTTTAATTGCACCACAAATTACATATTTATGTACACAAATCCAAACGGACGGTGTGGTGTCTGCTTTATCGCTTCGTACTTTGTACCTTTGATGAATTTGATTTAGAAAAATCAGGTTCAACTGTGGCCTGTTTTTTTTATCCGGGGAACGGTTTTTTCAATAATATTTACAGCTTTGTTTAGAAAATTCAACAAACGTGAACGTTTTTGAAAATATTGAAAATACCGTGTTCACAAACGAAGAAAAAAAACGGTAAAAATGAATAATAATTTTTTTTCCATTTTTCGTCAAAAATCAACAAATTTTTCATTTTGCGATCAAAAAAAACCAATTCCAAACTTTTTCAAAATTTTGCGAACAAATAAAACGAATAAAATGAATCATAAAATGATGACAAAATTATATTTATGAACTCGAAAACGCATTTTTTTTTAAAAATTGAAAAAAACTTTTGAGCTAAAAATTATGTCAAAAATGTAACATTTAAAAAAAAATAATATATTTTTTTTTAATTTGGATAAAGTTTTTCAACATTTGGTACGAAAAAGTTAAAAAAACCGAAGATTACCCAAATTTACGTTTTTTATTCGTTTGAACACAATTTTGCCGAATTGATAAAAAAATTTTCGATGTCTGTTCTAGATGACCAAAAATGTTCGCATTCGTTCGTTTTTTTTTCAAAAAACAATGACATTTTTTTTTCGTTCCTGAAGAAAAAAAATACTGTTGATAATATTTTTTTGTTCCAGAAAAACAAAAATTAAGTAAATACTTACCAACAAAAAAAGCCGAAATGAATGAGGAAATTGCAAAAGTCGTCCGATGGACATGTTTTGGAATTGATTACGATCAGCTGTTCAAACTGGTGTTGTAGACAGGTGTAGATGAAAGAGGCGAAAGAGATTTTTACCCGTCCCAAACGGGAGAAAGTTGACAGCAAACGAAGCTCAAGCTCCGATCGCGACGACGACGTACAAAAAAACCCCTAAAAACTTCGAGACGCAACCGAATACTGAATAAAATGTAGTATATGAGTTTGTATGGTAAACAGTTGTCAGCCAGCCACCAAACGGGTTGGGTTGGCTATGTATTGCGCAAAAGGTGGTGCCTGTGCTCGTTGGTTTTAATCGAAGCGCTCGGATTACCCTGTTCAATCTATTGTCCAATCTATCATACTATTTATTGGATGCGATGACCGCTCACAATGGTACATACCCGATTCCAGGCAAAAGAATAAAAAGCGGAGATAGCGGGGATCAAGCATGCAGACCCCCCCCCCCCCGCTGGGCATGAAAAAACAAGAAACTCGAACTCGAACGATCTCAATAGTAAATTCAAAATCCACTTTTTCTTTGTGAATCGAAAAAAAAGTAAAAAGTTGCAAGTTGCAACTGTTTGGTCAAATTTTATCCAGATACCCCAAAAAAAGCAAAAAACATGTGCAAAACTGTTCAAATATTTGATTGATCGAAAAAAAATTGATATCAAATTACTCTGAGAAGAAAAATGGGAAAGATCAAGTTGGCGACAAAAAAAACAGTATTCAAACAAAATCAAGTTTTTCTCATCGGGAAATCATTTTCTTTCTTACACAAAATTCTTTTCGCACAAAAAAACTATGCTTTCTCAAAATTCAATTTTTTTCTAAAATAAAAAACCTAATTTTAGACCACTTAAACTTATGCAACAGTAAACATCCCAAGATTTGACGGAAAAGCACAGCACGTCCGTCAAACAATAGGGGTACTCATCGCACGTAGCCAGCCGTGAGATGGTATAGTCCGTCCACCTGTCTCGTTCTTCACCTCATTGGTATCGAATTATGTATTGAACAACAACAAAAAAAGGCAGATTGAATGCCCTATATTTCTTTTACTTTTAAAAAAGTGTGGAACGTGAATCAGGTTAGCTGACTTTGATTTTTTTTGGGAGAAACCATAATTCACACTTTTGTTCGGCGTCATCTATATTCTACGATAGCGAACAAATGTACATAACAATGGGTTACAAACAGGGATGGGCGAACGTTAGTGTTCGTTCGAGTTCGTTCGCGAACAAATTCAAGTTTTTGCGTTCGTGTTCGTTCGAGAACAGATTTGGATTGTTCGAGTTTGTTCGCGAACAAAGATAAATTTTCCGAACAGATAAAACGAACAAAAATTTAGGTAAAATCAGTTCAATGGTGCCGAAATTGATGTTATTTTTCCAAAAATGAAAAATAGTGTCAATTGCCTGCGGCAATAAAAAGTGTAGGAAAACTGTCACCGAAAACGTGAAAACGCATAATACCAAATTTTACGTTTTTTTTCCCAGTTTGGACAAAATTTTGTATAAAATATGCTAAAAATCTGTTCGTTGTTCGTTCGCGAACACTGACAAAAATTTTCGCGTTCGTTCGATTTTTCGAAAAAAAGTTAACAAAAGGTTCGTGTTCGTTTGAGAACAAAAAAACGGCTGTTCGCTCATCACTGATCCCAACCAGAGTTGAGCGAACATTCGTGTTCGTTCGCGAACGAATTCGATTTTTTCTGTTCGTGTTCGCTTGCAAACAAATTTTACTAATTTATTTGTTCGCGAACAAAATCAAAAATGCATGTTCGCGTATGTTCGGTTAATCGAACAATTCTGAAAATTTGTTCGTGTTCGTTCGCGAACAAAAAAACAGTTGTTCGCCCATCCACGATCCCAACCATCCAAATCAATCAATTTACGTTTATTCCTCGTTTATGACGAATCAAACCAGGACACTATACAAAAAGTCTTTCGAACATGCAAGCCATCGAAAAGTCCCCGACAACCTAGCATGTCCGAGATCTTTCCGTGGATACGACGACGACGAAGAATAATGAACGAACAAACGAACATGAATGAATGAACACATCAAAAAAATAATCCTAGCAAACGAAGAGAAGACTTACTCCTCTTTTTTTTCTCGACACCCCTTCCCAGCGATCATCCTGGTCACTTTCAGACCTAGACTAGACCTAGTGATGAGCATGGAGGTACAATGGATCGTAGGAGTGCTTGCCTTCGGGATCGAAGACCGCCTCGTGGGGTAGCATGTGATGGAGGTAAGCCTCGCGGTAGTAATAGTCAAACCACGGCTCGGGAAGGTGCTGGATGGGCTGGTAGATATCCGCTCCGGCGTGTGGATCGTCTCCAAGCTCCTTGTTGTATCCGTGACCGAAGCGACTCTTCAGGACCTCATTTTTGAGCACATTCAAAAAATGTCCCTGATCGCGTGGATTGATGTAGAGCTCGCTGACTTCGTGTTTGCGGATGCCGACGAAGGCCTTCGAGAGCGGTAGCATCTTGTCCGTCACCCACTGACGCCAGCCAGCCCAGCCGACTTCGTCGACGATCGTGAACCACTCTTCAAAGACTTCTCCGCTGTGCCATTCGAAGAAATCAAAGTCGATGCGTTCGATATCCTCGACGATGGTATCGGTATCGCCGGGCTTCGACCAGTCGTACGAGAGGATCTTGGAATGCTTCTGGTACTCGCGGATCGAGTCACGGTAACTGCGGCGGATCACGTCCAGGAACTGCGGGTTCAGAACCGCAGTTTCATCGACCTAAAAATAATTTTTCGTAAAAAATGTTCATTGTTTCGCAAATTTTCCAGTTTTGAGAAAAACCGTTGACGCAGAAAAAAACCATTGCGTGCCAAATTTTCCAGTTTTAGGTAATAAAATCCGTGTTTGACAAAAACAAACAAAAAATGCAAAAACAAGTAAAAAAATCTACGAAAATTGCAAAATTCTCCGTTATTTACTAAAAAATTCGTTTTTTTACCAGTTTTGAAAAATATAACAAGTTTGATGCATTTTTAGTACGTGACAAATCAGAAAACCCAAAAAAGCCCACAAAAACGACAAAAAAAGTATCGTTTTATAATAGAAAAAAATATCGTAAAACGTATCGTAAAAAAAGTAACAAAATTCGAGCAAAAAATGTTACTTCAGAGTCGATAGTTTCGCAGCGAAAATTCCAAAACGATCGTTATTTTCGTTTCGGAAGATAACAATTTTTTATTCTTGAAAAACTGTTTTCACTGTTTTTTATCACAAAAATCTGTTATTAACGTATTTTTTTCAATTTTTTTAACGGTAAAAATTTTCTTCCAATTGAAAAACGCACAAGTTTAGGTACAAATTGACCCAAAAAAAAAAGTGTAAATATTTTGAACACTTTTTTTGGCAAAAAAATTCTTGAAACGAAAATTTGCCCCTTGAAAACCCCAAAAAACTCACATTTGCGCGTTTCTTGATGTTTTCAACGCACTTGTCAACGGGAGCGTCGATGTAGACGACCAGATGAGGCCAGAAGCGAAGATGCGGCAGAGCAAGCTTGCGGACGTAGTAGTAATGCTTGAAATCTATAAAACCCCCCAATTTAGTGAAACAGCCCCAAAAACATCGTAAATCCCCTCCCAAAAAAAACTCACACTCAGGCCCGATGTAATCAGCAGAGCGAAGCGCATTCGCGAACACAAAGTCCGAATAGGGCGATCGTTCGAGGACAACGCCCTGTCCGGTGTTCAGAATGTGGGCGACAGCGTTGAGATGCTGTTCGAAACGGCTGTGAAACGAGCGATCCTGCATGACAGCGGTGAGGTCGTCTCGGGGATTCTTGTAGAACATGTCGAGTGTCGGTACGCGGTATCGCTTCGGGAAGAGGGGGTAAAAGTCACGGAAGTCGTTTCCGTACCTATCGACGAGGAGATCCTCGATCTTGAACGTCGGCATGTGGAGAAATCCAAGCTGATCCGCGATTTCCTTCGCAACCTTTGAATAACCCGAGCCATAGTTTCCCTCGACGACGATGAGCTTCGAGTTTACGTTCAGTCGGGGCTGGGTGCGGTCAAAGAGTGCGTGGTAGCGGTTGTAGCTGAAAAAAGCAAAAAATCGTAAAAAAACATGTTTTCAACCCCTAAAAATTGCAAAACGCCGAAAAATCTAATAAAACATAAAATTTTACTACACTCAGAAAACAGTCAAATAAGATTTTCAAAATATAAAATTAGGCCCATTTACATCAAAATTAGTACATTTTATGTTTGTCAGAAAAAAAATGATCGAAACCCTCGGTGTCCCGGTACGAAACACAAAAAACGGCCGTACAATATAAAAAATGAAAAAAAACGTAAAAAACTGATTTTTAGGGTCAAAAACATTGAATAATCTCTCAGAAAGAAAAAATCCTAAAAAAAGATAAAACAGTAACGGTCGATTTTGAATTTTCGTTGCGAAACCAATGACACAAAAGTAACATTTTTTGCTCCGCTTTTGTTACTTTTTTTACGATACAGCAGTTTTACGACATTTTTTCTAAAACGATAGTTTTTTGTCTTTTTTTCGGCCTTCTTGTGTTTTCCAACCCGGCACGGGCTATAAAATAAAACAAATTTGATATACATATTTACCAAAATTGATTTTAATCAAAAACCGTTGTAAAACTGATTTTTGTGGAAAAAACGGTAAATAATTTTTCAAAAACCATAAAAACTAATGCGGACAACAAAAATTTTAAGATTTTGCTTAAAATCGTATCGGCCGGACGCGTATTGACAAAAATTGACAGTTGATTTCAGTTTTTATAAAAAAGATCGTAAACGCACGTTCACAAAAAAACTCACCCCAACTCCTTGTACGGCCACGGATCCGGGTAGTCAGCCGGAAGGCGAAGTAGCGACCGATTGACAATGGTACGCTTTTGCTGGCACTGAATCTTTCCGTTAGACTTGGACGTCGTTGAGTCGAGCAGTGCGGGTGACGTCGCCGCTGCCGTCAGACGAGGCAGCGACGAGCGCATCAGGCTCATCGTACCCGGCATCTCGTACCTGCAAGCTACAGATGTTGATTACTTCGGCGTTGACGTAAAAATACGGTTTATGAATAACAAAGGCAACGCGAAAAGAAAACAACGTAAACCCCCGCGAAGCACGTACAAATCAACGGAATATTTTTTTTTCATTTTCACTCGTTGAAGCATTTTTCGTGGTGAGATCTCGATGAGCGTTCGCGTAATCGTTAGCCTGGTATTTTTGTTACTTTTGCACTTGCAAGCTTGCAGATAACTTTTTTTTTATGATCAATGTTGTTTTTACCAATTTTGTGGCTTTTTGTTATTTTTTTAAATACGAACAATAAAAAAAACCTGACAATTTTGTGTTTTACATTTTTCCGCCCGTTTCGGATAAGAAAACCCAAGAAAGCCCCAAAAAATGACAAAAAAGTATCGTTTTTTAGAAAAAAATATCGTAAAACTTATATAACATAAAAAAGTAACAAAATCCAATCATAAAATGTTACTTCAAAGTCGATGGTTTCGCAACGAAAATTCCAAAACGATCGTATTTTTTTATCGTGGGATAAGATTTTGTTTATTTTTGATAAATTATTTAATAAAATTGTTAAAACTTCATTTTTTCTATGATTTTTTTCAATTTAAAAAAAATACACTTTTTTTAGGAACAAAGTTTGAAAAGATTTTACGGTGGTTTCTTAATTTTTTTTTCGTAAAAAGACAGTTTTTTTGCTTCGTAAAAAAACGAAAAATTTTATTTTGTTTGCAAACGAACGCGAACAAAATTTAATTTAATTTAAAAAAAAGCATTATCAAGCGAACACAAAAACTAAATTTATTCGCGAACAAAAAAACCGTAATCAATTTTATTCTCTCCACAAAAAAATACAAAAAAACCAAAAACTGCATTGATAAATATTACAAGAAAAAAATTGTGCTCAAATGGCGCAATTATGCCAAAAGTCTGCAAAAACGACCTAAACATTCTTGGGATTGAAGATTTCGATCCAGTAGCCGTCAGGATCCCGGATGAAAGCGAGTCCCTTCATTCGGCCGTCGTCGGGTTTCTTGACAAAGGACACGCCGAGTTTTTCGAAGCGTTCGCTGGCAGCGTAGACGTCCGGCACGACGATGCCGATGTGACCGTAACCACGGGGATCAGAGTTGCCGTTGTGGTACGAAAAATCCGGGTCTTCTTCGGTGCCCCAGTTACTGAAAAAATAAATGTGAAATTTTTGTGACAGTCCCCGTGAATCCACCAAAAATATTGGTCCCGGTCCTATAAAATGTTGGTTGTTTGTTGTTTTGAAGAACGTAGAAACCTGAGACCACTCATAAAATTCGAGGATCTGAAGAGATGCGCAGGTATGCATCTCACCCCTCAGGGTGCTAACTTTTACCCCTTTGTTCACATCACTTTCCAAAAAAAACTAATAAAATTGAAATGAACTGTCAATTTTGCAAATACGACCCAAAAATCCATTTTTTAACGTTTTTTATTTGTTTTGAAAAATATGACAATTATTGTAGCATTTTTTAGTCCGTGACAAATCAGAAAACCAAAAAGCCCCCAAAAAACGACAAAAAATTAACGTTTTAGGAAAAAAATATCGTAAAAATTACGTATCGTAGAAAAGTAACAAAATCCAACCAAAAAATGTTACTTCAAAGTCGATAGTTTCGCAACGAAAATTCCAAACCAACATTTTTTCGTTTTAAAAAAATTATTCAATTTTTTACCCAAAAAAACCTTTCTTTTTCAATTTTTTTGTCTTTTTTTTTGAAAACCCAATAAAATCCCTCAAAAAAACATACTGAGTAAGCTCGAGAGTAGCCAGCGTCGATAGGGCATACTGCTGAGCAGCAGCGTCATCGGTAGGAATCTCCTTCGGATCTTTGTAACCCAAGAAGAACAGCGAAAACTGTCCCTGTTCAAAGTCGAGCTGTTTGAGGAGACGCATGCCGAGGACCTGCGTGTAGAACGGCAGCGACTTTCGAGGGTCCTTGATGCGGAACATGGTCTGCTGGAAGTAGAAATCCTTCGTCTCGGTTGGGATCTCGCCGGTCAGCTTCGCAACTTCGTCCCGCGGGATCGGGGCTAGCTTTCGGTCGCCAGATGCCATTCTTATGCTCTGAAAAAAATCTGGACATGTGAAAATGCAAGAAAAAAAATTAAACAGAGGCAAAAAATTACGCGTAACGGGAAGCGAGTAGCGAACGACAACGATCGATTGACACCACCGACTGCATTTCTGCAGGTGGTAATGATAGCCACACGCAGCATGGCCTGATTTCCTGGGAAAAAGAACGTAAACAACATTCAGTAACGTAAAAAATATTGTTCGCGAATTCGTGTTTCATTTACGATAGGAAGGGGTTTCAACGCAAACTACCGTAAAAAAGTATGATTTTTATAAAACAAGTTGGTTACGTTCATTTACAAAAGTAAGATTCGGCAGCGCAAACTACCGTAAAAAAGTCAAGTTTTGGAAAAACAAGTTGGTTACGTTCGTTAACGAAAGTCCAAAAGAACTACCGTAAAAATGTAATGTTTTTGGTTACGTTCCTTTGCGATTGTCAGGTTCTGCAGCGAAGAAAAGTAAAATGTTATAAAACAAGTTTGTTACGTTCATTTACAAAAGTAACATTCCGCAGCGCAAATTACCGTAAAAAAGTAACGTCCTATTACGTTCGTTTACAAAAGTAACATTCCGCAGCGAAAACAATCGTAAAAAAGTAACATTTCATAAAACCACATATTTTCCGGCAGTAATTCGGTAAAAACAACCGTATCATGCCACTTTCAGCCGATTTTTCTGTATTTTTTTATTGTCAAATCAAAAATAGTACATCCTAACATATATTTCTAAAAATGTTTTTAATGCATAGGTCGAATAATATCCGGCGACAGAGTATCCTCGGATTTCTTATTCTTGAAAAAGTATCCCAAGCCGTCGTTTGCGATTATTCTTCCGAGATCTCCCCATTTCGAGTCTGGATTCATGCCAGCTTGAAAATGACCGTAACCGAAAATGGCTACAACCGCGAAGAATCCGCCGATGAATGTCTAAAAATTTGTGGGATTTTGAAGCGTGAAAAATAGTTTTTATATTTATTTTAAATAAAAAATGCTTACAAGTCCAAAAGAAAGTTTTTCGCCGCCTTTTGGGAGGCAAAGTTGAGACTTTTCCTTCCAAATTGATTTTCCATTTGAAAGCTTGATGACCGGGAGACGACGTATCCTCGACAAGAGCATGTTCTTCAGTTTACCTGAGCGGCTTACTACTCTCGAAAGAAGGACGATTAAACGCGGGGACAGACCGATAGATTAAGCCAGTGTCCCTTCCCTGCATAAAAGCGCACAAAATCATCGCAAAAGTTGACACACACGACTCTGCAAAGGGTTTCGACGCGAAAGTCAAAGACTAGTCTTTTTCTCGTTGCGTTGGCAAGGAAGGATTTTTGGCTATCTAGATTCCAGATTCTCCTTCGTGAATGAGTGGGAACTTTTTTTGCCTTGTAGACCCGTGAATTTGCATTTGCCATCGATTCTTGTGTTTTGGTTGTTTTTATTTTTGCGCACGCGCTGGCTACGATCTTTTTTTTTCTTCGTTTTTCACTTCACGGTTACGTTCAACACTTTCTCTGCTCACGCCACCACTCCTTTCTTTCCTCGAGGCTACGCGACGAGTGACACGTTACTACAACCAACAAATTCACTGATTGCCTATTTTTTAGGATTCCATGTGCAATGAACTTTGAAATCAGTAACACGAAACGTTAGTTTTTTTTTTCATTTTTATTATTTTTTTATAATTTTTTTGATTTTTTTTTTCAGAAATCGGCATCGGGTTGACCCTCTTTGGCGTCACTTTTGTCTTCCTGGGCATTGTGCTTTTCTTCGATGGAGCGCTCCTCGCAATCGGCAATGTAAGTCATTTTTTACCCCATTTTTTCTTCTTTTTGAGGTGTTTTTTTCTCTTTTTAGTTGCTCTTCGTCGTCGGACTAACCCTGGTGATCGGAATCGAGCGAGCAGCTGGTTTCTTCTTTCAGAGACACAAAGTCAAGGCTAGTGGATTGTTTTTTGGTGGCATTATTGTCGTACTCATTGGCTGGCCCATCATTGGCATGATCATCGAAACTTGGGGTTTTGTTGCACTCTTTGGATCTTTTGTACCCACGGTAATCAATTTTGCACGACAACTTCCCGTTATTGGGTATGTATTCTACCTCCCAGGCATCAGACAGGTTGGTCATTTGTTTAACAAAAAAATGTAGGGCAACTACATAAAATTTTGTGGATGAATTTCATGTTTTTGTTTTGTTTTTTAGGTCCCGGAACGCTAAAAAAACATTTCTGGAGGTTTTTTTTGTAAAACGAGGGCGTTTTGATTTTTTAGAACGTAAAACGCAAAAAAATCATCGTTTTTTTTTTGGGGGGGGGGTGGGCGATACGTAAAAATGTATTTACCGAGAAAATACATTTTTACGGTCGTTTTACGCCTTTTTGTTTTTTTTTTGGGATTCAATTATTTAAAAAATCATTAATCGGGTTATTTTTGGGCTAAAAATGTTTTTCTACGCAGGAAACGATACATTTTACGATAATTTTGACGTATTTTTATTTTTTGGGGTCCTGGAACGCTAAAAAGCATTCATGAATTTTTTTTGGGGGAAACCATTCGTTTTTTTAGAATACGATTTTTTTACTGTAGTTTTGACTTATTTTTTTGTCATTTTGGTTCCTGGGACGCAAAAAAAATGTCGTTTTGACTTTTTGGGAAACGATACATTTTTACAGTAATTATGCGCATTTTTGTAAAACAATGATTAGTTTTACGATATTTTTGACATTTTTTCGTTTTTTTAGGTATTGGATCGCTTATCACCTGAACACAAATTCCCAGTCTGACCTCTTTGACGGCACGGTGCCATTCTACTGCAGATGCTGCCTTCTTTCTTCCTCCACACTTACATACATACACAGCGCATTATTACATGCACTTT
The DNA here is from genome assembly GCA_963969345.1 of Turbatrix aceti. NCBI lineage: Eukaryota > Metazoa > Nematoda > Chromadorea > Rhabditida > Panagrolaimidae > Turbatrix > Turbatrix aceti. Next base: position 8,131,673 of record OZ017766.1, on the reverse strand, counting down.
TTTCTTCTTTTTTTTCTGATTTTGAGTTGAGTCGCTTCTGTCACCTGGACGCCACTCTCCTCGCTTCTTCTACTGCTGCGGGTAGCCTTTGACTTTGATTCCTATGCACACATCCAACTTTTTTTTTTGTAAGTTATTTTGCAATTCCTCGGACTCTACCAACTTTTTGGATATGTATATTTATGTTATGTATATGTATCTAGTGGCCGTGGCCGATCATCGTGCTCAAGACAAAACCCTCCCCGTGCCCTTTTTTCATCCCCCAACCCCGATCCGTTCCCAACTGGAAAATTAAATATTTCTACAGTTGTTGACAGATTTTATTTCCAACACACATAAAATAATACAAAAGACAAGAAATCGGTTTCGGGGGTTTTTTTTCGACTATTTACAAACACATTTTATTACGGTAGGAAGATTTTTCGTGGCGAGAAACCAAGTTTTTTGGTTTTTATTTGGTCTCGAGACGCTCTTTGATATTTTTGAGGACGTCGACGATGATATCCATCGCGCTCGCTTCTTCCTTTGCCTGGTACGAACGGTAGCGTTTGTGGCAACACGTGTTTTCGGCGCACTGGATGTAGTTTGAGCCGCAGAGACATGCGTTGCTGGACGACGAACCGGAAGTGGAGGATGAAGCAGATCCGGATCCAGATCCACCCTGCAGCACGGATGTTGGGATCGTGATCGTAATGCAAGTCGTCGTTGCTGGTTCGTTGTCTGAAAAAAACGGAATTTTGCATCAAATGAATTTTTTTCAATTTTAAAAAAATTTAAAAAAGTTGTGAAAAAAATTTTTTTATTTAAAAATGGTTTTACAATTTTTTGATGCAAGACAATTTTTTCAGGGAATTAAAATTCCTTTTTTTCTAGAAAAAAGAAAAATTTGATGGAGTTTCATTTTCACCGATTTTTAAAATCAAAATTTAAAATTAATTTTTTTTACATCAAAATTTTTATTTAGTTTTTTGGTATTTTTCGAAATTTTCTCACATTTGCAATTTTTTTCTAACTTTTTTTTTTGAAATTTTCTAAAATGCTAAAAAAATTTCTTTGTTTATAAAAATTTTTTTCAATTGATTTTTTAATTTTATCCATTTAATTTGTTTTGCATTATTTGAAAATTTGCCTACAAAAAAATTTCGATTTTTTTCAAAAAATTTAGATTTTTTCAAATTTTATAGAAAAATTTTTGTCCGTCGTAATTTTTTTAAACCTACCGTAATCATTTTGAGCAAACAACTGTGGCGTCTGGGTAGTCGTTGTCGTAGCCGCCGGAGGATTAGCTGTGATCAGGGGTGCACTATAGGCAAAGTTGCCATTGCTGCTGGCCTGGGTCTGTGTCTGGGCCGAAGACGATGCCAAAGTCGGCCACTGCTGTGGTTGTTGCTGTTGCTGCTGAACACCAGCCGTGTTGGATCCCCAGTTGTTGACGTAGGGATTCACCGACGCCGAAGCCGACGATACCGGAGCTGACTGCTGTGCGGATTGGAAATTTACACTGTTTCCGTTGAATGCACCGTTGCTGAAAGTACCGGTGCCGGTGTTGTACGACGCAGTCGCAGGCTGAGCCTGGGAAAAGGCAGCCGCGTTATTTCCGTTAAAAGCGTGGTTGTAAATCGCGGTATTGGGGGCCTGGGAGGTTGAAGTCGTGAAAAATCCATTGTTGCCGTTTCCATTTCCGTTAAAAGATGAGATCTGAGAGTTGAAGCCTGTTGCATCCTGGTACTGAGGAGGGCAGTTGGCTTGGCCGATGGCATTTGTCAGGTAGTTGACGTTAGCGTTGTTCTGCGAGAACCCGTTGCTCGTAGGCGATTGAGCGGCGCCGGTGATCGTATTCGTGCTCTGGAAAAAATGAAAAAAATCTCATTTTTTAAATTTTCGTTGCAGGACCATCGTGCAAAAAAATTTGGGTTCAGGGTAAAATATCGGTGTGCAAGTGACATCCCAGGGTAACAATCCAATTAAAAACCCAAAAACCATCAATTCAAGGTAAAAAAAAAGAAAAAAACGTTCAAACGATCGATTTCGCGCGTTTTTAGGTTTCAACACGAATTTTCAAATTTCGTGTCAAAAACCCGCATTTTTGTTTCGAGATACCAAAATTTTCGTGTCAAGATACCAAAATTTCGTTTCAAGACCATAAAAAAGACTAGAAAATTACCAAAGCGCCGCTGCAATCACAGTTGTACGTGCTTGAACCGCTGGTAGTGACCGTCACCTGAACACACGTGCATGGGTTTCCTGTGGAAGGGCTTGCACCGCTACCGATGGGTGGGGTCTGGCCCGGGGATCCCGAGAAGCCCGTAGTCGTCGTCGTTGGTGCCTGGGTCGTCGTCGTGGTGGGCGTTGTCGTCGTTGTGGGGGGAAGGGTACCGGGCCAGTTCTGTCCTGGATAATTGTTGGGAATGCAGTTGTACTGCGGGGTCTGGGTCGACGACGACTGATCTGGCTGAAGGGGAATCAAAAAATATTGAATCACAAAAAATTTTTTGGGATTGAAGTCAGAATGGCACACAAACACACTCAGGTAATCACACTTCAAGCATTAGCTAATTAATTAATTAATTAATTATTAGCTAATTAATTAATTAATTATTAGCTAATTAATTAATTAATTATCATTAATTAAGCAATCACGCATACATTATTGTTGTTAAAACACTGGCACTGGTATTGGGGTCGCTGGAGGACGCTTGGTGATCCCCACATTGATGGCGAAAGCTGGACGACGACCATAACACACGTACAGGTAACGCTGCCTCGGCCATGGGCTCCAGCACTACTACCTGAAGAACCGTCTCCCATCCCGGCAGACGATCCTTCAACCTGCTGAAGCTCCCGTTGAAGGTCCCGCTGCGTAAGTACTCGATCTGCTGTCGTTTCAAACGGCTGAAAGGCTACAAACTTGTCTCCCTTGCACAGGCATGCGAGCGTGGATTTTTTTGGTTAGTCAACTGTCAAAAATGTGTTTTGTATTTACAAAAAGACCATTTTGGTCGACTATGTTTTCGGTTTTTGGGCGAGTTTCCCAAATTTTTGGGTTTTTTAGTCAGATAAATGAAAATTTGTGTTTTTGGTCGGATACCCGAAAGTTTGGATTTTCCACTCAAATGAAATTTTTTTTGATCAAATCGACGTTTTTTTGGAAAAAAAGTACAAAATTTTGTTTTTGGAAAACTCAAATTTAAGCAAAAATGTGGCACAAATTTTGAGTTCTGAAATACAAAAAAACGGGTTTTTGAACCGCGTACTCGAAGTTTCAGGTTTTTGGATCGGGTTACTCAATTTTTGAAATTCCGGTGCAAAAAAGAACGTTCAGGTTTTTTTTGCAGTTTCTGGTCATGACCATTTCAGTCTTGCATTCTTTTTTTTTTGAGTAAACACCAGGTGATTCGGTTACAAATCCGGAATTCAGTCATTCAAATATTGTCGGGTAAAAAAAAGAAAAAAAAAGGATCAAAATCGTTCTGTTGTGTTTTCGAAAAAAATTTAATTCAAATCCAAATTTTTTTTGTTAAAAGTTCAGTTAGTTTCCACAAAAAAAAAGCCAATCCAAGCAGCATCAAAAATTGTTAGACATCCAAAAATCCTATATCTAACCTGAGAGTTGTCGCAGTTGCACTGAATCTGGTTGGTCATGGGTTTGACGACGATGCAGATGCATTGCTGTCTCTTGTTTCGAATCGTTATCCTGTTTCCCTCTTTTAGGGCCGCGGATTGCACTTCGGAAACCTAAAAAACAAAAAAAAATCAAAAAATTAGGATTTTTAAATCCAAAAAACCAACCAAAAGTGCTCCAACAACGAAAATAGTTGTCGTGGCGAGACCCAGCTTCATTATTTTGTCTTCTTCCTGATTGGAGATGAACAGACTCGAGTAATACGGCTACGGTATTCGTGTGTGAAGAGAGGTGTCGGAACTACGGAAACCTTTAAAATTCACCTGGCTTATATACGGGCCGTCAGATATACATACATAAGTCAGACCATAAAACAAACGCGTATAAAAAAGTGTATGTATAAGATGAAGGCGAGAACATAACAGAACTGAACGAGCATGTGTAAGCCATACATACTATTTCTTCTTTTGTCTGTATTTGTGTGTCCACTACCTGGGCAAGTATCAATGGACAACAGGTAAGACATGCGCAGGCGTGGTCACCTGGGATTCCGGTTCACACACAAGTTTTTTTTTTTTTTATTGTGTATATCCTTGGTCATGTAATCCAGGGAACAGAAAAAGGAAAAATGTGAATTGTCGGAGGATAAATTTTTCTTCTTTTTAAAAAGTTTTCCTCCGATTGACCAAAAAGGTGCACAGGTGAGCAGGTGTGAGAGATGTGTTCTTCCACCTGACTACTCACCGGAAGTACTACATATGTACATGTGTTTAAAAAACAAACATACTGGTAGACAATTCAGTTTTTGGTCATCGTGATCGTGATCGTCAAGTCCAACGATGTAGCGGATAGAATTTCGTCTTCGTCGTCAGGTAACAAGTTTAGCTAACATACAGGTGCTAGGTAGTACATAGTACACAGTTTCAGACAACAAGCAATTGAGTAGGGGACATGCAAATGCTTGAAGCTACTAAACCGAGGCTCACAAAAAAAATAAAACGGGTACATGGTCACATTTTGTGTTCAATTTTTTTTTGACATTTTTTAAAATTTTATTAGACTTCCAAACTTTTCACAGCATTCGAATTTTTTCTTTTGCATTCACCTTGGAAATTTTTGGACATCAAAAATTTCAATAAAATTAATTTTACACGGCTCCGCATTTTTTTAAATACATTTTTTAAAAGCCTTGATATCCCAAATTTTGCACATGCGTCCCAAAAAATCAATAAGTCAAAAAAAATTACAAATTTATTCAAACAAAAAAAAAACAAATGCAAAAATTTTTTTCATCCAAGAAATCAGATTTTTTTTGGATCAAGTTTTTGATTCTACAAGAAACAGAATTTCGGCGTCACTTTTTTTTAAAACATTCTGTAGACTTCCAAATTTTGCACGGTGTCCAAAAACATTCCTCATCATTCATAAAAAAATACACAAATTTATTCAAACACCACAAAAAAAACCAACAAATGCAGTCATTTTTTTATTCATAAACACGAGCAAGTTGATCTTGATCAGAGATTTTTTTTTTCGATCAAGTTTTTGATTCTGTGAGAATTGTGTAAAACAGATGATCAGGAACACAATACAATGCGTGTGCAAATATTAGCGAAACAAGAAGAAGAAAAAGTTGTTAAATAAAATTTTCATAATACAACTGTTGATTTAAATACACATAGTAAAAATTCAGTAGTACTGTCCGGTTTTTTTTTCTTTTCTTTTTCCTTTACGCAAAATTGTCTCGGACTGTTTTGAGTACATCAACGATCCATTTGACCGCTGCTTCTGCGGCTACCTTGCGACGACTCTTCTCAGCGGACTGAAATTATTTTTAAATTTTAAAATTTGCATTTATGTAAATATAATTATTAGTAAATTTTGTTTGGCTCACCTCATGTGGCCGGAATCTGTCAGAGTTGCAGCAAACATGTCGGGTACATTGCCGGAAGCCTTCCTGGCACGCACAGGTCATGTCACCTGTCGATATCCTGATCATGACGCAGGGTGTCGTGATCGGTTGGATGATGTTTGTTGGCACTAAAACAAAAAAAATATACACAGGTGTGAATCCAGGTGAAAAAAAAGACTTGAACATTTTTTTCAACCTGAACAAAAAAAGTATTATTCCGGTTTGTACAGTACAAAAAAAATGTTTTTCTCCCTTCAAAAAAAAACTGATTACGATATCGTATATCAGTCCGAAAGCAAAAAAACAAACACCTTGGACTACATATTTTTTTGCACACAAAAAAATGTGAAAAATGCTACTTGAAGTGCGAATTTCGAGTGCAACCATCGCAGATCAGCTGATCCAAAATTTCAGAAATTCGAGCTGCATGGTACACCAAAAACCACCTTTAGGGTACCAAAATGCAAAAACAAAAAATTCCATTTTTCTCAAAAAACCGTAACCCCTGCCACGCAGGTAAATATAATAAATGAAATGAATCCTCCAAAAAAGATTTAATTTCCCTTTTCCCTTTTTGTTCTTTGTTTTTTGAATTTTTTTCACAAACAACCTCTGCTAGTTCCTTTTTTGTTGCTTGCTTGCGCATAAATACACGTGTGAAAGATGCTCGCGCGCGCGCGCGCGCGGACGATCGCGGTGATCATCATTATTTAGTAAAATACAAAGAATGCAAGTTCGTGTAACCAGATCCTTTTTGGTTTTTGTCATTCATACGCTGTCACCGGCTTATATATTATACTTACCCATGCTATTGATACCGCTACTAAGACTGCTCGTGTCATCCGTCTCCGCATAAGCGGGGTTCGGAGGAACCAGCGTCGTTGCTGTTGTCGTCGTCGTGGACGTTGACGTTGACGTGAACGTTGCTGGCGCTGGCGCTGGCGTCGACGTTAAAGTCGTCGTTGCCGATCCTTGGGTCGCGGATGGCTCTTGATAAGCCACTCCTGCGGCATTCCCGCCGCCGTTTGGCTAAAAAAGTGCTTTTCAGTCTTCGATCAATTATTTTTCCACAAAAGATCTCCAAAAACGCAAAAGATCAAATTACATCATGAAAACACATTCTGAATGCGTTTCAAGCGTTTCAAATGACATTCTATTGATGAATAAATTTATTCTCTGGAGCAGCGAACGCATCAACAATTTGAATTGAATTTTTTTCTGGGGTAAAAGTGGTTTTAAACACCTCGAAAACGGTTTTTCCCAAATATCTCTGCCGAAAGTAAAAAATCTCTCACCCTGAAGTAATCTTCCCCGAAAGAAAAAAAATCTCTTACCCTGAAGCAATTACAATCATAGCGATAACCATTCTGCGGCACACTGACAATCACTTTGACACAATTACAACCCCTCTGAGGTTCCAAATACCAAGTTCCCTGGCTTCCAGGTGATAAATTGTAGTTCAAGAGTTGCGGTAGACTTGTCACCGGTGCAGGTGTCGTGATCACCGAATCATCGTTCGCCCTCGGTGATAGAGCGCAGAAGCAGTCAAACATTGGCTGCTGATTTCCCCAGACCGGAAAAACCGCCTGGTAACCGTATGGCGACGGTGGTGGATCATCGCTCTGTGTCGACATCCAAAGCGAGCTGTACAACGGATTTGCGCGGCACTCGCAAAGAGGTTTTCCTTCGGCCTGTCTTAAATGTTGCTGAGCTTTTTCCAAATTCATCCTCAAATCTTCCTGCTTTTCCATCGTCGCTGCCCGGATACCTGTTCGACCATCCGTATCACAGCTGCACTGGAAATTCGTGCCAAGAGGATTTAGGTTATCCGGGGTGGGGAAAGTGACCGTAACGCAGACACATGATTGACGTTTTGATCGGATTATCAGTTCTTCGGCATTTGCGAAGGGAAAAATCATCTGAAAAAAAATCACAAAGTAAAAAATTCAAATTATAATAATTAATTAATTAATTAATTAATTGCCTACCGTAATGAGTGCCCAGAGCGCTATCGTCTTCATCGTCACGAGTAATGATTCAGATTTAGTATGCAGTTTGTCTATAAAAAGATAAAAACAAGCAACAAGCCAATAGTGTCTGCTCAAAGAACAACTGTCTGTGCTTTTGCCCCGAGCCGAGAGGCGAACAGCCGAGATATAGATTCCTCCGGCGATGATCAAAATATCTGTTGTACGCCCCAATGCTGTTCTGTGTGTGACTTTCGACTTTTTTTTTTTTTACTACTAACATACAAACAACTTGGACGCTTACTATGATACAAAAGAAAGAAAAAGCAGGGATTCATCTGTCTCGTTCGTTCGTTCGTCCACTTTGCTTGCTTTTTTTTTGATCTTCCACAAAGGGAACGACAAAGAAGTTGGCTAGTTGGTTGTGGTAGTAGCTGCTACCAACTTTGAACTTGCACCCAGCTGCGAAGAGCTATGTATGTGATTGTCGTCGTCCGCACCTGTATTCACTACCTTTTTCCGATTCGATCGAAATTGTATCCTCGAGCAAAGTTTCCGTATTTTTAGAAAAGGTGTGGATTTCCGTAACTAGATTGCACCAACTTCAGCTCTTGCTGAATCGCGACTGTCTCCATCCTTGTAGACAACAAAAAATCGGGGAATTACAACACTAAACATTAGTACATATCAAATTTTAGACCAGTTATGTACCCAAAAACATGTTCGTTTGGCAAAAAAAAAGCTTTTTAAAACACAATATCCGAGAGTTTCTGATCTTGATCATGTCAAATAGCATCCAAGAATGCTTCCTCGATCATCTGTTTTTTTTGTTCAACATTTTTCCGTAAACTAACACGATTTCGTGTTTCACCTGATGTCAAGGAAAATATTTATAACAAGATAATTGACAAATGGAAAAGAAAGGCCCTCCTCTTTGCAGACAAAAAGTATGGGGCGACACAAATTGATCCGTGTACGTACGTACAAATTGCCACAGACAATAACAGTGCATTTGCGTCGCCAAAAAATGAATCAGACACGAGCCGGACCAATCAATGCGGCGGCAAAATGGACATTTTTTTGAAAATGTTAACGAAGCGTTTATGTACATACCAATAACTTTTTTGTCTGAAAACATTTTTTGATAAGTCGATCATAGATTGAATTTGTGACTTATCTATCCTGAAGACGCAAAAAAAATGTGATTTTCTTGATAAAACATTTTTGCGTACATTAATCTCACATCAGAAAAAAAAGCTGAAATCAGCGTATTGTAATATACGTTTGCGTTATCGTTTTTTCTTGCATGACTTTTGTTGGGTTCTCGCCCATGATGAGCGCAGCAGGATCGAAGTTTTGTGCTTTAATTTAAATTTTTTTTTTTTTTTTTTCTTTTTTTTTTTTTTTCAGCGTTTTCTGGAACGGAAGTGGCTGTTGTCAAAATTTTAGATGTTTTTTCTAAAAAACCTTGTTTTTTTGATCAACGACCAGTAAAAGTGCATACAGTAAGATCCCGTCTTCAGTCAACGTTTCGTGATTTTTTACGAAAAAATAATTGGATTAAGGTATCCACGCAACGTGTCATGCCTTGTTTGGCTACGTGGTTGACACTGATTCTGAGTTATTTTTTGTAATCTCTGATGTTAGGAAACAATCAATTTCATTTTTTCCTATTCCTTTGGTTTCTTTTTTGTTATTTAATTAATATTTATCTTTAATCGTGCGCGTTAAGTTTAAGCCTATTGTTTCACTACCAGGGATGTTCGTTCGAGTTCGTTTGCGAACAAGTTCAAATTTTTGCGTTCGTGTTCGTTCGAGAACAGATTTGGATTGTTCGAGTTTGTTCGCGAACAAAAATAAATTTTTCGAACAGATAAAATTAACAAAAATTGGGGTAAAATCAGTTTGATGGTCCCGAAATTGATGTTATTTTTCCAAAAATGACAAATAGTGCCAATTGCCTTCGGCAATAAAAAGTGTAGGAAAACTTTCACAAAAAACGTGAAAACACATAGGACCGAAGTTTACGTTTTTATGCCCAGTTTGGACAAAATTTTGTATAAATTCCGCTAAAAACCAGTTTGTTGTTCGTTCGTGTTCGTTCGCAAAAATGTTCGCGTTTTTTTGTTTTTTCGAACAAAATTAACAAAAGTGTTCGCGTTCGTTCGATTTCTCAAACAAAATGAATAAAATGTTCGTGTTCGTTTGGGAACAAAAAAAACGGCTGTTTCCTGGTCACCACACTGTCACAATTTTCAGTGATCATGAAATGTGCACATCGCATACTAAAATTAGCTTTCGTCTTCATGATATCTGCCACTTTCGACGTCAGTGGAACCCATTTCATTGAAATCATCAAAGCACAAAATCCAGACAACTCCGTCGCCGGATTTCCCGTCGAAACAACTACCAAACAATCAATCTGGCAGTTTTGGCTTAACAGTCCAATAATGCAGCCAAAAAAGAAAAAGCCTCTTCCCGTCGTAAACGATACAGTACTCTGGTCTTTAATTCAACAGCCGATGGCACCACTACCATACGGCGTGTTTGCCGAAGGAGTTGTTGTACCCAAGAGGACAAACTGCAGTCATAATCCACCGTTTACTCCGATGGTCTGCCGAGGTCGGGAGAAGAACACAACTTGTGTTTGTTACTTTGACTTTCAACGCACGTTGCATAGGAAATTGCTTGTAAGTTATATATTTTTCTTTGTTTTTACATTTTTTCATAGTGGGTTCGATTTCATTTTTCAGTTTTTTTTATAATTTTCTTACGCTCCAAAACTTTGTAACCCTGTCAAAATAAAAAATTTTGAACATTAGCGAAAAAATTTTTCAACAAATTTTAAAATTTTAAACTTCAAATATTAAATTTTTTTTCCATTTTCAAAAAAAAATTTTAACTCGCTTTTAGATTTGTTTTGGCATTTTTATTTTTATTGCGAAACAAAAAAACATGATTTAAATAAATTTTGAAATCTTGTTGAATGCTCATTTTTAGAAAAAAACCCGAGAGCTCTGCTATATGCAGTACCCCGAACTCGCCTACTACCCGGACGTTGAGCAAGCTTTTCTCGTCACAGTGTTAAGCATCCGTCGGAATCTCTCGCTTAACGACGATCAACAGGATTTTGAGATTTACAAAATTTTCCAGCGCTACACAATGACCCCTATCGTAAGTCACTAGTAGTGAAATTGGTCCGGGTGGTAGTAGTGACTCACTACTACCACCCGGACCAACCATTTTTCAAGGGTCAAGGCATATCTACTTTTTTTTTTCAGGCAAACGTCCACATTATCGGCAAAGCATGTGTCACGGGTCGTCCCGATGTCATGGAATACCAGGTTTTACGAAGCTCTCATCCCAGGTCTGAATCCATGGTTGGACCCTACGTGGCTCTGGATACCCACGAATACGAAGAAGACTGGAGAAGGCTCAAAGAGCAGAAAGAAGTGAAGGTTATCAAGATAAGAGTTTCGCGTGGCGCAGAATGGGAAAAGATTGTTAATGAGTACGAATCATTGTGGAAGTTAAAAGACGACATAGATTTGGAAATCATAAATTACAACGCTCTTCTGAAGTATACTTTCGCGAATTCAGAGAGTCCAAAGTTGTTTTCGATTTCGATTTTGAATTTGATTTTTTTGATTGTTGCCTTGTTTTTGCTTTAGACCTTTCGGTCGTCTTTGGGGGTATTCCCAAAGATTTTTTTCAAATTGTACCATGTTTTTGTATATTTTTTATCAAATTAAGCAAACAAAATCGTGTATTGTATCTATTTTTTACCAAATGGAACAAAAAATGAGGTAAATAGTGTGTTTGTATATTTTTTTCAACGCCAGAATAAAATTAAAAACCCCTTGATAACAGAGAAATTTTATTTACAATCTGGAGTTAAGCTACAACGAAGTATATAAAATCTAGGAGAGTAAAACAGAAACTCCAAAAAAAGTTTTGAATCGGATGATAACGTGGCAATATTGTTTTCCCAATCGGATCAGGAGTAAATCCTATTTCCTTTTTTGTTCTGCGCAAATCTGGACAACGTAAATATTAAAAAAAGTGTCCGAGATTAATGAACGATTTAATCAACTTAATCCCAGCGAATACGTTCGATCATTGACTACTGCTCCGAGCGTATACTATAGTATCGAGGAGTGCCAATCAGATAATCTCTTTTTTTTTTCCCACTCCCCACCGCCTCTTCCAAATCCAAACATCCATCGTACATAGCTAGCATACACGGACGTAGGCTACGTGGTACTACGTGATCCGTGTGTATCTGGAATCTGTTACCGGCAAAGATATAAAAGCACAGGACAAAACAATCGACGCCCATCAATTCATACCAACAATGGTTCAGCGACGTTGGTTCGCTGTAGTCAGTGTGATTCTAGGCTGCAGTCTTGCATACTTCTTTACCGATGCCCAGACAACGCCTGCAATTGTTCTACTCGAAGATGAAGACGATCCGCTGACTCTTATTCCTTTGGATCCTCTTGAAAAGCTTGTTTGTTCTTTTTTTTATTTTTTTTATTCAGATTTATAGTCAATAAAAAACTTTCCAGGAGTTAAGCTACGACATGGTGAACATCTACAACTGGTACTACTCAGGTAGCAACAGAACTGCTGTTCTCACGGATATCTACAACGTAACTTGTCTCGCATCCGTAAACTACGACGAGGAAATTTGTCTCATCGACGTGCAAATGGCATCGACGGATTGCCACAAAAATGTATCAACCGATCTTAACGGATTTGCGTGGTACGATTGGTACTATGATTACAACTATTATTACGGGCGCAAGAAGAGGAAGGCTTCCAACACAAAGGCTAAGAAGCAGAAGACGACGACTACTAAAGCCCCAAAGACAACCAAAACCAAGACAACCAAAACCAAAACAACCAAAACAAAGACAACGACTACGAAAAAGCCAGCAAAGACAAAGAAGACAAAGAAGGGCGAAACTGTCGCGCCAGTGACCCAATCGCCTGTCTTCGACGTCGATAATGAGTGCAACCCAGCCAGGGGACTTGAAAATGAAGACCCATACGTAAGTTTTTTTCGAAATTTTATTAAAATTCAAATATAAGCAACATCTTTAAATTTTTCAGGGCGTCCGAATTACGATAGCATGGGAAGGCTACACAACCAACCTCACAATCATTGTCGGAGAACACAAACAAAAGATCTACTACGACTACATAGAAGCCTGGGCTGGTTCTGGCTAAGCCAATAACGATCACAGTAACCAACTTTTTTGTGCACTATTGAGGTGTTAAGCGAGACAAATAATACATAAACTCTAGTTGAACGCTAATTGACGTCCGTCCAAAAAGAGATCTGTTGTAAATCCGATTACAATCTGCGTACTGCGCATGCACGTCAGGCTCGAATTCAGAATCCAACCCAATCCGCGGAGGTGGAAGATGAAGGCTACAAAATTTAATTAGGCAAGTAAAGTAAAACATACCTGGAAAATGTTTTCTGGGCTGGGGATAATCTAGATAGGATAACAATCGCGTAGCCTTTAACGAGAAGCTCATCCTCGATACTGTGTTTTTGATGTCTACATTTTCATTGGGGCTACATGTATAAATATGAAGGAATCTCGGCTACGTATGTATCATTTCTACATCGCACTTCGTTTTCTACTGTTGTACAACAGTATGTGGCAGGCTGGTTTGCTGGTTTTCTCCCTCTTTGCCATCGTCAGCTGCACAGATGATAATGGCGTTGGAGAAGAAAAAGGCACCGTTACCGTCGTCGAACTCGACAATCTTGAAAAACTTGTAAGTTTATTCTATTATGACACGATTCGTGTCACACGAAATACATATATGTATTACAATTTATGCATATATGTATATGATGTCACACGAAATACATATATGTATAACAGTTTATACATATGTACATGGTGTCACACAAAATACATATATGTATAACAATTTAGGATTCAACAAAAAATTTAATTCCATAACACAAAATACATATAATGTATAACAATTTAGGAACTCGTCTACAACATAGTCGTCCTCTACAACTACTACTACGTTGCATCCAACCAAACCGCGGTTCTCGTCAACCTGTACAACGTCACCTGTCACGATATCAACAACTACGACGAAGAAGTGTGCTATTACCAACTTCGGCTGGGTCATACAAACTGCTACAAAAACACTACGATAACAGACGAAGCATTCACATTTGTGCAGGAAAACGCTCGAAAAAGACGCGCGGCATCCAAAACTAAAGCTTCCAAAACAAAAACGACAAAAACAAAGACAACGAAAACAAAGACAACCAAAGCTGCAAAAACGACAAAAGCGACGAATTCACCGATGCATTCGTCGTCAAACGAATGCAATCCGGCAGAACAGACGGAACCCATCGATCAATTTGATATCGACATCATCGAAGCCACCGAAGGCTACTCGGTCAACATGACGATGCACATTCTAGGCGACACACCACATACAGAAATTTTGTATTACAACTTTTACGTTGAACTTGAAGAAATGTACAGCTGATGAGTATGTGTTATTGTTCTTCTACTTACGACGATTTTTTTTTGATAGTAGCTTCCTGATTACCACGATGAGCTACTTGTGAGCATGAATAAATTTATTTCAACATTTTTTCTGAGTGGAGAACAGGAAAGCAAATTTTTTTTGCAATTTTTAAGATTTGATCATACTAAGTACTTTTGGATACCCATACAAAAACCCTACCGAATGCTCAAGTTTTTCGGCAACCTACATTCATCTTTTTACAACAGAAAATGCACAATAAAGCAAATATGCTTTTTTCAACTTTTCTTTTAGGTTACCGGAATAAATCGTTTTAGGTTGATCGAATGCATTAAGCAGCATCGAATTTTGCAACATTGAGACCGCTTTGCATCTGAAAGCTTTTGTATCCACAGTGTATAAGCTTCATATTAACATCGCTTTATTTCATAAATACTTTTTCTGTAAATTGTGGGAGCACACCAGGCTCCCGGTTGGGTTGGGGTGGTGGCGCGGGTGTCGCGTTGCCTAGAACGAGGCGGCAAGCGACCGAAAACCAAAGAGAAAGAGGAACTCACCCAGGAGGTTCCTACACGCGCCCGTGGGTGTAGGTGATGAGTGAGATGACCGGGCACCGAGTTGCCGGTCGGAGGAAACGAGTGGGACCAGGCGATAAGGTTAGCTGGTCCAAGAAGGGTAGAGCGAGCGTTAGGACCAGGCGATGAGGTTAGCTGGTCGCTAGTGTCGCTCTACGTGGGGCACAGGAGTAAAGCACAGAGGTTTATTGGAACACCCAATAAACACAGAATAACACAGACAATAACCAACAACAACAATATCCACAATACATCAACCAATCATCAACTAATCATCAACAATACATCATCAATACATCATCAATCAGGGGCAGAATGAGAGCCTTATATACGAATCGGGGCAGAATATTCTGGAAGATACAAGAGGAGATCTGTGGGAACGTTCGCATTCGTTGATTGGTCGCGAAGTTTCCAGAGGATCGGGCCGAGGTTGAGCTCGATGCGCACGCGCTCCTCCATTTCGCCTCGAGACCAGAACGCGGGAAGTTCGAATACTTCGCGTGACGCGACAAAATGTTCAACGTTCAATATAAACTTTAATCTTGGAACTATACTTTTTGAGAAACATACATAGGAGCCTAACGATTCCCGGAACCGGACAAAAAGACTTTAATCCGCACCTGCATTTACCTGAACTATCAAAACACAAAACTGAAATCATCAACATTAAGCGAATGTTGATCTAATAATAATCACATTCCTGTGTAGCGTATTTTCAGCTAATCTTGCTATGCTGATCTACGTTGATTTGAATCCACAACAATCAGCCTTATGATAAATATTTAGTAGTTTCCGGCTTAATGGGTTCTAATACGGTGTAAACCACGTGCATAATTTTTAAACGTGGCAACTTGACAGATTTAGATTTCTCGAATTGAGTACATATAAAAGCAATTTAGGGTACAAACACCGCATTAAGGAAACTAAAGCCAGCCAACATGGCTAGTATCAATTTGTTCCTGACACTCGGTGTATTATCGGTGTATTACGTCGTAGTCCATGGTAGATCAGATCCGGAAACCGTTATCATCGAAGATGAAGATGATCCATTTGAATTGTTGAACATCACCACGCTAAACGTCTTGGTAAGTTTTGTAATGTTCATTCAAGTATTCAAGAAAAAACTATTTAGGAATATGGTTACGAATTAGTGAGTTTCTACAATTATTACTACCCCTTTGCTTCTCAATCCGTAGTCTTGGTCGACATCTACAACATCACGTGTTATATATCTCTGTACTATGTCGAACAAGTCTGCTTTTACTCAGTGCGATTTGGAAACACTGAATGTCAAAAAGAAATTCCGAGTGGCATTGCATGGACGTTTAACCGCAGAAAGAAACGCAAGACTAAGGCGAAGGCTGCGGCTGCGGCTGTTGATAACAGCACAGGTACTACGAAAGCTTTGAAAACGACCAAAACAAAGACAACCAAAACGAAGACGACTAAAACACCAACAAAGGTTACCGATGCTCCGATATTCACGGTACTAAATGAAGAGTGCAACGCGGGAAGACAGAAA
Organism: Turbatrix aceti; assembly: GCA_963969345.1. NCBI lineage: Eukaryota > Metazoa > Nematoda > Chromadorea > Rhabditida > Panagrolaimidae > Turbatrix > Turbatrix aceti. The sequence goes on along the minus strand of OZ017766.1, from coordinate 8,115,541 downwards.
AATCCAGTCGAACAGTTTGTAAGCATAATATTTTTTAGATACTGTTACAAATATGTTATGAATTTTTTTCAGGACCTTGATGCAAGGATTTTATGGGAAGGCTGGGTGGTGAATATGTCATTTACCATCCAAGGAGAGAATCCTGAAACTAAAAATGTGTACTACGATCTTTATAAACTCATATTTGGATCTGGATATGATAGTCAGGTTTATGCCCCTGCATACCTAAATGAATATGGAGATGAAGATGAAGATGAAAATGAAGATGACGACGACAATAACGAAGAAGAGTAATGTCACCATGGCACATATTTAGTACTAGGTTTTTTGTGACGCATATTACACACCTCATGCTGTAACCCCTGCCAACCACGATTCAGACGTTTTAGTGCCAATAAAAATATAAAAACGTCAGTGGCTGACAAATATGTAAATTTGTAATGAATAAATAAAAAATCATATTTTTTTGCATTTGTGTTGTCGAACGAGTGCATGAGGATCCCGTTAACTAATTTGACATCAATATCATTAAAGTCGTCAAATGCTACTCGGTGAGCACGACTATACACATTCTAGGCATCACCCATACTGAAATTTTGTATTACAACTTTTACGTCGAAGAGATGTACGCCTGATGAGTATGTGTATTTCTTCATCTACGACAATTTTGTTTTTTGAAAGCATCTGATTACCACGCTACCATGAGTTACTTGTATGCATAAATCTATAAGAACCATTATCAACTTTTGTGTGTGCCATTGTAAATTCATTCAGGTCAAACGTAACACAAAAAATGAAAATACCAATATTATCAAGTAAATGTTAATGAAATAAAAAAATTTCATCGGTGTGTAAAGGATTTAGATAAGCACTTATCTGATCTCATGTTGGCAAAAATCGAAAATAGATATCACATCTGATATCGTAATATCAGACGGCTGATATTACAATATCTCGAAATATCATAAAACGAAATAACCAAATAATTGACTTGGCATTCCGTTCCGCTTTGTTATATAACCGGAATGCAAAGGTTGGATTAGAGACATGTTCTTTCTAATCATCATAGCATGATACCTTTTTTTAAATATCATATCAGATCCTGATACCAAAGAAGTGATAAATGTTATAGATCAACACTAATATCGACGCGTTTATATAAACACATGAACGTTGAGTTGTATCCACAACATTCGATCCTATTACAGGCTTAGTTAGTAAATACGCTCTAATACGGCGTAGACTACGTGCGTATGATTTGAATTTTTACTAATTGGTAGTATAAAAGTAAATTGGGGTGTATTTAGCACTTTTTAAACGTTAAAACGTTACAACACCAATGGGAAATATCATTTTGTTTTTTACCATCAGCGTTCTATGGGGATGCATCGACTGTTCTGTGCGTGGACCATACTATTATTATGAGGGGTACTACTATGGAGACGACACAATGGAAGAAATGAACATCACCAAACTGGACATCTTGGTAGGTTCTTGAGCACTGCAACACTCAGATTAAAAAAAAATTCTTCAGTCACACGGCTTCGATTTAGTGTCATACTACAATTATTACTACCCCTATGATTCCCAATCTGTGGTTCTGGTCGACATATACAACATTACGTGCTATCGATCAAAATATTACTACTACTACACGGATCCAGTCTGCTTTTACTCAGTACGATTAGGCAAAACGGAATGCCAGAAAGTCATTCCCAGTGGCACCGGATGGGTGTATGATCGCAGGAAGAAGCGCAAGGCTAAGGCCAAGGCTGCGGCTGCGGCAGCTGACAGCTCAGGCACCACAAAAGCTATAAAAACAACCAAAACAAAGACAACCAAAACGAAGACGACTATAACAACAACGGAGGTTACTGAGGCTCCAATATTTACCGTACTAGACGAAGAGTGCAACGCCGGAAGACAGAAAAATCCTGTCGAGCAGTTTGTAAGCATTTGGATTTTGCTAAAAATTTGTTATGGATTTTTTTAGGATCTCGATGCGGTGATTTTTTGGGATGATTTGATACTTAATATGACATTTACCGTCCAAGGAGACAATCCTCAAACCAAAATTGTTTACTACGACTTATGGCAAGTCATTTACGAATTGCTTTATGGTATGGATGATGAGGAAGATTACGATGAAGATGAAGACGAAGAGTACTAGGTTTTTTGCGACGTCAACATAAATAGTTTCTCATGTGATCAATGACAACTACATTTTAAAATTTGGATTCCGATGTTTTCTTCTTAGCTGTGTTCATAAAACGTTTGATCGAATAAATTTGTAGTGTCGATTGTATAAACGTGAACGGGTCTAATGTCGGTCTCATTGTGAGACTCTCATAATCGAAAACTATGTATGTATGTATTTTAGCCTAAATTTATGTTTAACAACCGTGGTTGTTGATTAACTCGAAACTACAATGTACTTACTTACGCTAATCGATGATCTGTTTTTGATACTGAATTATATCTGTATGTGCGCGCAAAACATTCTGGACACTGTCGTCCAGCCAAAGCCTGGGATGATTTGGCATCTGGCTTCACATCACGACAACGTGAACACATGTATTCGAGTATGAATTGTTAAGAAAGTGTTTGGTCTGCGAGCGAGACTGCGTACTAACATTCGACAACTATAGCTTACAGTATACACAGCAATTTGTGCTCGAACTACGGGTTATACATTGAAAACAAAAATTAGGGTCTTCTGATGTAAAATTGTTATGTGGCATTGTGTTATTGTGAAGGCGCGGTGTAAAAGTTAAACCAACACCATTCTTGATGTGAAATTCAACCTAACGTACTAATGTAAGACTAACATAAAACGGACGAACATAAGGTCGGTCAAAATAATGGAGAACCATTGTAAGCTCCCGGCGCCTTTACATATATATTTACGTAACCACGCTTGTTAATTAACTCGAAACTATATGTAGTTGGAAACGTAAAAAAAAAAACGCAAATCAATGATTTTTTTAATACTGGATTTAATCTATATCCGTATTTACGGAAACAATCGGAACTTAAAAACGTAGTTATCAACGCACCGAGATAAATTAAATCCTATAACAACTATGCAAACGTGTATGCATTGAATGTAGGCACTTTTGTTTGACAAACATTACACGCAGAAAAACTCATATCTTCAGCTAAGCTTGCTACGTTGGGTTAGATCGGGTAATCAGATTAAGTAATACCCATTAATACGGAGTAGGCTACGTGGGCTATAATCGGGGGATGGAACGGATTTACCTCTTTCCTTTCGATGGAACCTTATAAAAGCATTTTTAACTACGAAAACGCAGAATTACAGCATCTGAATCAAGCCTGCATGGCGCGTATCAGTTTGTTCCTGGCCATCTTCGCATTGTGGGGATGCTCTGTCGTCCACGGCCAAACAGAAACCGTTATCCTCGAAGATCCAGACGATCCATTGTACAAGTATGATTTGACCCCGCTTGACATATTGGTATGTTTTTACCCTTAAGTACAGTAACCAAGTAAAAAACTCTTCAGTCATTCGGCTACGATATAGTATCCTACTACAACTACTTTTACCCCGGTGGGGGCCCTTCCGTGGTTCTGGTAGACATCTACAATATCTCGTACTTCATTTCGAAGCAGTATATTGAGGATTATGCGTTTTACGGAGTACGATTTGGTAAAACCGAGTGCGAGAAGGTAATTCCGACTGGAGGCGCGGGATGGACGTATACCCGCAGAAAGAAGCGAAAGGCCAAGGCCAAGGCGGCTGCGGCAACTGACAACAGTACTGCAACCACGAAAGCTATAAAAACGACAAAAACTAAGACAACAAAAACAAAGACAACGAAAACGAAAACAGTGGTTACCGATGCTCCGGTATTCACGGTGGACGCGGAGTGTAACGCAGCACGACAGACAACTCCTGTTGATCAGTTTGTAAGATTTTGGATGTTGCTGAAGATCCAAAGGAAATGTTTTTTTTTTTCAGGACGTCGATGCTATGGTTGCATGGATAGGCTGGACGGTAAACATCACATTCGCCATCAAAGATGACGAAACTTTGACCAAATCCATGACTTACGACTTATACGAAGCCATTTTTGGATCGCCTGATGAAAGCGAAGAAAATGAAGAAGACGAGGACGATGACTGACGTCATTAGGTCTGCTGTGAGTAAAATCCATCACAGCAACGGACGAGCGATTTATGTTAAATCCCTTTTCAGGTTTGCGGAATGACGCCTACACAGGTAAATGCATGATTAGTGATCAGCATCAAAACAGTTTCTAATGTTGACACATGTGGTATCCAAAATGACATCTAGATGAAATAAATATTATTGATCAAGCGCCAATGACCGTAAAAGCACATCATATTATTTTTGACTTAAGAAAAGCTTTCTAAATAGTGTCACTAACTTGAAATGCATAAATTTTTCTGCAAAGTCAGATTTATAGATTTATAAGCTACAATCAGATTTATGAATACCATAAATCTAATTAAGTCAACATGTAGTAACATGTGTAACCCATAGTCGTCAGACATCAACACGTGCATGCACACAAAAAGTTTTATTAACATTCCAAGTTCGGGTACAAATTGTTAAATCTGTTGAATCGTGTGACAGGAAACAATTCATTAACATTATACACATCATCAAATAGATCCAGAACATTCTCATTGTTGATGCGAGTCAGACGAATATAAAAAGAAGCGAATCCAAAGTTACAGTATCAGAATACAAATATGAAAGTGATCGGAATCACTGCATTTTGCGCTACCTTTCTCGTTTTTGCCGTGTACGCCGACAGCGATGAAGGAGTCGGCCTTGAAAGCGGTACTGAAACTCAAATCTCATTGGACAATTTACAGCTTCTGGTGAGTTTTCTTGTATTTGGATAAAATTCAAAATGTACAGAAGAAACGAGTTTCAGGAATTAGCTTACGACATGGTAGACAACTTTAACTATTACTACACTGCGATGAATGAAACTGTAGTCCTCGTTGATATTTACAACATAACGTGTGTATCCGTCGATGACTACGACGAAGAAGTTTGCTACTACGACCTTTTGCTAGGCCAGACAGATTGCACCAAAAACATCACAATCGATGATGACGCGTTTACAATCGATCAAGAAAGCAGAAGAAAAAAACGAGGCTCGAAGAAAACCAAAGCATCAAAAACGGCGACTACAAAAAAAACTAAAACTACTAAAACAAAGACGACAAAGGCTTCGAAAACCACAGCAAAAAGTTCTCAGTTGCTGTCATCTAACTCGACGGGCTGCGATCCTGCTGTGGCGGTGGACGGTTCTACGTTTGTAAGTTGCTTGGTAACATCAAAATTGTTACTGTATACAAATGACAATTTGCAGGAAGTTCAAATCGTAGAAGCAGATTCGGGCTACACGGTAAACATGACCGTCAGTGTCTTGGGGGACAATGCGCACACCGAAATTCTTTATTACAATCTGTACACTGAATTAGAGGAATTATACGGGTGATCAAAGATTGTGGTTTCTAATTATTTATAATAAATTCAGTTTAAATTGTGTTTTTTATGACGTCTGATTAATAAACAGAAATTTGTCCTTCATACTTTGTAGGCTACAAGCGATATAATTGAGTATTTAAATTCGATTTGGGTGCAAGGGTATATAAAAACATACCATAAAAACATGCTAAAGATTCAATGCTTTGAGATGAACCTGTATATCACGTATTATTTGGTGCGATATCAAAGTGTTCTCCTTACTTGTTATACATTTCTCCCCGTTCCGCAATAAATAGATTTTCAAGCAACTAACATTTATTAGAAAATTTCACAGAAAACAAGCTGTCAACAACAAAAACTTTGTATGCTGGTCTATCACCTTAAAATCATGATCAAAAACAAGTTTGAAATGTTATTATAAAATTTTTTATGTTTTGTACGATCCCCTAAAATCGTTGATAAATCAGCGTCATAGAATTGATGAAAGTACATAACATGTTGCTATAAATAGAACAGAAATACGCTCCATACGTAGGTTAATGCCAGATAATACGCTTCAATCACCAATTATCATTGATAGCAATAGTGATAGAAATTATATGTACGTCGTATCAAACATCAGCAAACTACGCGGAACTCATTAAATGTCTCCACCACATCCTCTTATCTGTACAGTGGACTGGTATATAAGAAACAGTGATCCGAAGTCGTTGTATCCTACAAGCATGAAAGTTATCGGAATCACTGCATTTTTTTGTGCTCTAGTTGTGTTCAAAGTTTACGCCGATAGCGACGATGGAGTTGGCGTCGAAGATGGAACTGAAAAAATATTCTCGTTAGACAATTTAGAACTATTGGTAGATTTTTGAACGTTTAGTATTACAAAAAGTACAACAGTCTCGAGTTACAGGAATTGGCTTACGACATGGTTGACAACTTCAATTACTACTACACAAAAATGAACGAAACTGTCGTTCTTATCGACATTTACAACATCACATGTCTCCAGGTAAACGACTACGACGAAGAAGTTTGCTACTACGATCTTTTATTAGGCAAAACAAGTTGCCTGAAAAATATCACAATCGATGATCCCGCATTTACGATTGAACAGGAAAGCGGAAAGCGTCGAAAGCGTGGTTCGAAGAAAACCAAAGCATCGAAATCAAAAACAACAAAAACGCCAAAAACGAAGACTACAAAAACGAAGACGACAAAAGCTTCAAAAAAGAAAACTACAGTAAAGAATTCCCCGTTGTTGTCAGCGAACTCAACTTGTTGCAATCCCGCCGTGGCAGTGGATGGTTCTTCTTTTGTGAGTCATTTTTATGAAAAACATAAATGCAAGGTGTTACCGTAAACGAAACTTGTAGGAAGTTCAAATCGTAGAAGCTGATGAAGGCTGGACGACAAACATGACCATCAGTGTCCTGGGGGACAATCCACACACCGAAATCATCTACTACAATTTTTACACAGAACTTGAAGAATATGACGCCGAATATTCTGATTAGATATTGATTGATCCAAATGTTGTCGTTTCAATAAATGCAACTGATAGTACAAAATAAGTATTGAAAAGGTTTGCAAAATGGCAAAAAACAAGCTATTGAGAATTCCGGATCGCCTAAATCCGTATCATTAATGCTGCGTAGGCTACGTACGGTCTAATCGGGAATTTTTAAATTAAAAATTTCCTTTGAGTGCAAAAGTATAAGTCACTTTTATTTTGAGTTCCATATAAATATAATCTTTTACAACGTATTCGGCAAGAATTCGGTATTCTAAACAAATACTGAGATTTCTTCGGTTTGATCCAATCGAGGTGACAATGCGCGTGATTCGGCGCCCCTATAAAAGAGCATTTGCTTGCCGTAGAGTTTCGGTGGATTGATTTTTTTCATTTTTTTGCCGTAGAACACTTCTACGTCACGTTCCAACTGATAATTATTCTAAAAAATTTGAAAAAAATGAAAATTTTACATTGACGTGCATAAGTACCGGATAATCCATAAAACAATGGGCATTGTATTTGAATATGCATTCACGTAGGGCAAATTAGGCTTTGTACGCTTCAATTATCTAATTATCATTGACGGTAAAAACTATAGAAATTATACTTATGTACTATGTTAGTTAAATCTGCTGTAACAAACATCACTATATGCACAACTCATTAAATACATCTGCCAAATCCCATTATCCCTACAAAGTAAAAAGGTATAAAAGAAAAGCAATAATTCGACATCGGAGTATCCTACAACCATGAAAGTTATCAAAATCACTGTATTGTGTTGTGTCTTAGTTGTCTTCAATGTGCGCGCCGACAACGATGACGGAGTTGGTCTTGAAAGCGGCACTCAAAAAATATTATTGCTAGACAATGTAGAATTATTGGTGGGTTTAGTAATGTTTATTATTCAGAAAACATAACGTACACAAATTACAGGAATGTGCTAACAACATGGTTGACAACTTTAACTATTACTATACAGGGATGAATGAAACTGTCGTTCTCGTCGACATCTACAATATCACTTGTGTCGAAGTCAACGACTACGACGAAGAAGTTTGCTACTACGATCTTTTGTTTGGCCAAACAAATTGTCTGAAAAACATCACAATCGACGATCCTGCGTTTACTATCGAACAAGAAAACAGAAAACGTCGAAAGCGTGGCTCGAAGAAAACCAAAGCATCGAAATCAAAAACTACAAAAACGCCCAAAACGAAAACTACCAAAACAAAGACTACAAAAGCTTCAAAAACCACAGCAAAGAGTTCCAAGCTGCTGTCATCCAACACAACGGGTTGCGATCCTGCTGTCGCGGTAGACGGTTCGACCTTTGTAAGTTGTTTGTCAAAGTTTCAGGTTCAATTGTAAATGAAACTTTCAGCAAGTTCACATCGTAGAAGCAGATGAAGGCTGGTCTACCAACATTACAGTCAGTGTTCTGGGTGACAAAGCGCACACCGAAATTATATACTACAATTTTTACACTGAATTTGAGGAATATTTAGGTTACTATTGATTGATTCAAATGTATGAATCCGAATAAATGCAAATTATAGTATGAAATGTAAGCATATACATTTTTAGACCTTGCTGTCATTAAAACACAGATGCGAGACAAAACACAAAATTGTATGTACATTTATGATACGCACATAATACACATGTGGGAAGTTTACGAACTCATTAAATAAATCATTCGCATTAGACCTTGCTGTGAACGGTAACCGAATGACAAATTTCACAAAATATTTTTCCACTTTATACATACATACATACATTGTTTTCTGTTCAGAAGATAATTGAAATGCGCTTAATTCAATGAAATTATGGTGGAATGTGTAACCTCAGGATTATCATTGATCATGAATGTGAGCCAAAGCACAATTTTGTACATAATAGCATGACACATGTTGAAAGTTCGTGTACAATTTTACAAATCCGTTGTATTGTGTTACAGGAAAAACAGCAAATTAATGTTGAACACATCATTAAATAAATCCTTCGCATTCCTCTTTCTCGTTTTCCAGACAAGTCAGACGGATATAAAAAGAAGCAAGAATCCAAAATTACAGTGTAATATAATTTCAAATATGCAGGTCATTGGAATTGCTGCATTTTGTTCTGCCTTACTCGTCGTGAATGTTTACGCCGACAGTGATGATGGAGTGGGTGTCATGAGCGGCACCGAAACTCAAATCTCATTGGACAATCTTCAGCTTTTGGTCAGTTTTGTCGTATCTAAGATTCAAACAGTACAACATGCACGTTTTGCAGGAATTGGCTTACGGCATGGTTGACAACTTTAACTACTACTACACAGCGATGACTGCGACCGTTGTCCTTGTCGACATCTACAACATCTCGTGTTTCCAAGTCGACGACTATGATGAAGAACACTGCTATTACGACCTCCTGTTTGGCCAAACAGATTGTACGAAAAATATCACAGTCGATGATGACGCGTTTACAATTGAACAAGAAAGCAGAAGAAAAAAGCGAGGCTCAAAGAAAACCAAAGCATCGAAAACGGCGACTACAAAGTCGACAAAGACTACAAAAGCAAAGACAACGAAAGCGTCTAAAACCACGGCAAAAAGTTCCCAGTTGCTGTCATCCAGCACAACGGGCTGCAATCCTGCTGTAGCAGTGGATGGTTCTACTTTTGTAAGTCTTAGTGATAAAATTTTTACAAAAATGTTTATCACTAACATAATTTTCAGGAAGTCCAAATCGTAGAAGCAGATGAAGGCTGGACGACGAACATGACCATCAGTGTTCTGGGTGCAAATGCTCACACCGAAATCATCTATTACAATTATTTCACTGAATTTGAGGAATATTATGCTGAATATATGGGCTAGCATTTGGTTGTTGGCATTTAAATAAATGTGATTTGTTCGCTTGTTTACTTGAGTTGGGGTATATTGTTTGATAGACTTGGCGTGATTGGTTTTTTGTTTCGATATACAATAGTTTTTACACACGTTATATGTGTTCTTTTGTGTAAAAGTTAACACATTGAAAAAAAAACTTTGTCGGTTTATTTTGTTAGAAACGCAATCGTTTTTCGTGTTCTTCAATTGAATTTCTTACTGTTAGGGCAATCAAAGAACAATACAAGAGAATTTACTTGTTTGTTCAATTTACTGAAAACGATAACTTAATGCAAGCTTTCTAAATATTTTTCAAAAATACATTGATTTTTATTGTGTTCATTAAAATGTACTCTATTAAAAAATATACGGTAACACGTGTAATCACCGGATCATCAGTGATCACAATTATGAATTATCCAAAACACTGTCATATAGTGACAAACATTCGAGATTTGTCTGCACATTGACAAATCCGTTGCTTTTTGTTACAGAAAAAATAGTTGATTACTACTGAACCCATCATTAAATAAATCCATCGCATTGCACTTTCTCGTTCTCTGTACAAATCAGAATATAAAAAGACGTAAATCCAAAATTACAGTGTTTAGTGCATAAATAGTATGCAGGTAATCGGTATTGCTGCATTTTGTTCTGCCTTACTTGTCATCAATGTTTACGCCGGCAGTTACTACGATGGAGAAGGCGTCGAAAGCGGCACTCAAACTCAAATTTTGCTAGACAATATTCAACTCTTGGTAAGTCTTGTTGCATCTAATCCCAAAAAGTATGGTAACATATTTGATACAGGAACTGGCTTATCACATAGTGGATGACTTCAACTATTATTATGCTGCAATGAATGAAACAATCGTTCTCGTCGACATTTACAACATCACATGTCTCCAAGTCAACGACTACGATGAAGAAGTTTGCCACTATGATCTTTTGTTTGGTAAAACAAATTGTATTAAAAATATTACAACCGAACTCGACGATGGTGCATTTGTGATCGAACAGGAAAACGGCAGAAAAAAGCGAGGCTCAAAGAAAACCAAAGCATCGAAAGCAAAGACAACAAAAGCACCAAAAACAAAAACGACGAAATCAAAAACCACAAAAGCGTCTAAAACGACGGCAAAGAATTCCCAGATACTGTCATCCGGCACCGCAGATTGCAATCCAGCGGTGGCGGTGGATGGTTCGACTTTTGTGAGTTGTTTTGATGAAATGTTTACAAGGTTACCGTAAACAAAACTTGTAGGAAGTAAAAATCTTAGAAGCAGATGAAGGCGTAACCGTGAACATGACCATCAGTGTTTTGGGTACCGATGCCCATACGGAAATCATCTATTACAATTACTTTACTGAATATGAAGAATATGAGGAAAATTCAGGCTAATTTTTGATTGATTTGAATGTTGGCATTTATTTTAATAATCGCGATTTTTCTTCTGTTTTTGGCACTGTTTGTTGAGTAAACAAAATAGTTTTTGCAAAGTTATTTACGTTTTTGTCCATGATGCGTCACGCTTAATTTATGCACAAACAATTGATAAATTTAAACATGCACAAACATAATCTGACGGATAAAGTGTAGGTAATCCGACTCAATTCACCTGTTTTCGTACCGGATTCAAACATCATTCAAATCTGTTAAAAATTTGTTTGAGGATAATTTCTTTTTGTTGCAAGAAAAACTGAAAATAGGATAGTACGCCAGTGCTTTTGGTTGTCACTACAGCACCGTTTATGGGCATTAAAAACAATTGGTCTGCAACAAACGATTCAACAAATTTGACCACCTCAAAACTGTAGTTGTCAACTTTTTGAAGTCGCTATCCGTTTACTTTTGAGAACAGGGCACCCATGTTTTACCTGATAGATGGAAGACTGTTGTAGATAGCAATGCGAATTATAATGTTCAACAATGAATGATTTAAAAAAAATTACAAATCATTTTTTTAATCGGTCCCAGTTCATACCCGATTTATGCCACAACGTAATATTCATTTTTTTTCAAACAAAAATCATACGCAGGTGGTTTTTTGGGAATCTTCTGCTGATGAATAAAAAACATTTATGTATTTTACCACAAAATTAATTGAATTTCATCGACAAAGCAGGGACGTTGATCATGTGGTCGTACAGTCTCGGTGCAGCAGTTGAAGGACACAAATCCGGGTTTGCAGGAGTTCTGCTGATTCCTGTCGTTTCGTACTCACGAGACAAGAAAAGCTACCTGCTTGTGCTGAACGCTCACCAGACTCTCGACCTACTCGCAAAGTGCATTTTACCTGTTCGACTGCCACTCATTTCAGCTTCCATGGACAAATTTTTTTTCCTGTAATATTTTTGACAATTTTTCCGTTCGATTCAAAGTAATTTTTTGTGTAGAAATGTTAAATTAAGAACAGAAACAAAGTTTTGTCTCGACAACAATCTTTTCTATTTGTGTTGTCTTTGTCAGACGCAACTGTCGTTTTTCACTTCCGAAAGCAATTCGCAACATTGCAACATGTGCCATTCGAATATTCGAGTCAAAATATCAAAGATTGTGGATTAGTCACCTTTTCGGAATTTTAACTGGCCCGCCTCCCGTCCCTCTTGGCACTTTAAAAGGCGTCACGCGTGCCCTAATCTTCAGTTTGTGTTCAAAAAGTGAGCAAAACTAGTGTTTTCCTGATCGAAATGAAGCTATTGGCCGTTGTGTTCGTCGTCATGGCTGCCATTGCCCTGGCGGTTAACGGAGATTGGACCGACGTTGTGGGAGGGGCTGCCACGAAGCAGTTTACCTGCAGCAAGTATCACGACATCGAGAACACGTGGTGCATTCACAACGACTGGAACGGCAGGGATGCAGCCTGCCGAAAATGCGACGGCAACCGTTTTTCCTACAAGCCCTGGTTTGGAGGCAACTGCTACTGCTGCGGTGGGTGCCGTTAGAAAGCAAAACTACGTACGTACTCGATTCTCTGAAAATCTTGCTTTGTTTGAGTGCCGTGCACAAAGTTTACTATAAAGTTTTTGTATGCAAGTGATTTGAGTGATATTGATTTTGTCGACTTTGAATTCTAAATAAAACGTTTTATTGCATTAAGGAAATTTTTTTTGAATGAAATCAGTTGATTACAAAAAAAGGGTTTTGAATACATACTTTGTGAATTCCCGAAAACAACATTTCACCTGATTTGGAGAAAAGCATCGGGTTTTGCCTTGTTTTTTTTATTGCGCATACGCAGTAAAAATTATTGCAGCCAACGCCACCTTAATCGGGATAGCCGACGCCATTCACAACGACAAAGGGGTGTAAATAAATAAGGATCCGATTTGCCAGGTTTCAAATCCATGAATTGTGTTTTGATGCAGCAGTTGCTTTTTTTTGTGAAAAATCGACCTTTGGCTTGAGAGAAAGTAGTCAAAAAAATAGCACGAATGATTTTTGATTTGCAACATACGCAAAGCAATACGTAAAAAACCAACTGTTGCCGGTTATCCCATGTCAAAAAAAAAGAGAACATTTGACTCAAATAATATATTAGTCATTTCATGGGAATTCTGACTACAGATCTTAAGATCAGCCGGAGAGGGAGAATTGCACTACAGTAGGATCTGTGATCCGGGATATTGAAGCAAAGACTGACTCGAATGAGATGTTCGGAAACAAGTGCTTCTATTGTACGCTTTCATTGAAAAATCACCACAAAGTTCATGCCATGCCATAAAAATATTGCAACTGAAAAAAATATCGTCATCTAAATATGTCGTTGCTGCCTTCCACAATCAAAGCCATAAACGCTGCCCTTGCAAAAATAAATAGTGAGTGATTTTTTACGTTTGTAACGATATTAATAAAAATTTCCACTTTTTCAGAACAAATGTCGAAGGTCACAGTGGATTCCGATTCTTATATCGGGTTCATTGACCAATCGCATGCATTGACGGAACGTCGAAAACTACTGTCAACGTACACCGAGGAAATGGCCGGACGCATCGAAGGCGTCAACGTCGAAATAGATGAGAAAATCTATACCTTGGAAGGTGAACGGAAGGAGCGCATCGCCAACATAATACACGAATACGAAACCAAGACCGCTCAGCTACCTGCGATCGCTGACGTCGAAGTGGTCGTGGAAGAGGAAGCTGAGCCAGAAGCACCCCTCCCGCCGGCCGAAATTATTAGCAGCACTGTCCAAACTGTCAAAAAGTACGCCGAAAAGTATTTTGACGAATATAAACATACTCCTGATCAGCACAATTTCTTTCACGCAGCTGCGAGTTCTTGTAAGGGAAAATACGTTTGGACACCATCTGATGCGGATATTGATTCCTTGAAAAATGGTTTATTGACCATGGCAAAATTGCCAACAACCACGCAGTATCCATTGGCGCTTACCGATGTCGACCGGGTGATTCATTCTTTTAATAAAAATATGCTGATTGTTATTCTGGACACATCGCTTCGCGTCATTTTAACCAATTCCTGAGGTCCTACCACCATACTTTCCCTATTTGTTAATTTTCGATTCGGTATTCCAACAATTTTTTCCTGTTTCTAGAATTTCTAAAAATAATGTAAGTTTTACACTTCTGCATTTTCCCCTGTACTTGTTACTTCAGAAATATGTCTGCTACAAATGCTTTGGGTTTGAACTAAACCCTTTCAAATGCCAACAACGACACTGCCCCATCTGCCTGCGCAAAGGCGAACGCTCTTTGTGTTTCAAGCCCTCTCCGGAATCCAAACCATTCATTTGCTCCAAGTGCAACGCTTTTTGTCAGACGACTGACTGCTACGAAGCCCATTGCCAAATCTGCCTTTTGCCGGTTCAGCTAATCCACGACGAAGTTCTCGAGTTCATCAAAAGTATCGATAAATAATCGGAAAAGTTTCCTTCGTGTACTTTGTTTTTGCGATTGCGTCAAATTGAAAAATAAAAATAGATGTCGGATCTGCATTAATCCTAGCTGACAGTAAATATTCAGTAAGAGCAGTGTTTGAAAAAATCAAAAAGTGATCATTTGTGTAAATTTCTTATTGATTTTTGTGTTTTTGCAAAACCCGGGCTGCTTTAATCCTTGTATCCATGTAGGCTACGTAGGGTATAATCGGGGATTTAAATTTCAGCTTCAAAGAGTATAAAAGCATGCTGAAGTACATACATAAGCACAACATTCCAGTGTATAAAGCCTGACTACATGGCGCTACAACGTACATAAACTCCGGTAGAATATATACTTATGTACTTATTTAGTTATTGTTTCCTTGTCAACTATCGTTGTCCGTTCTTAACTTCATCGATGCTTTTCAGATTTTCATGTAATGTTTTGTCAACTTCAAAATTATACATGACAGCCGAGTTCAAAATGATCAAAACTGCTGCTTCTATCAAACAAGAGCTTATTGTTTCAATTATGTATATTCGTATCAGATTTTACTCGAGGTTCCAAAGCAGGTTTTCAGAACTAAAAAAAAATACATCAACATTATTATATTATTATAGATGCAAAACACAGAAATTGTTTGTAAAGGAAAATTCTGTAAAAAACGGAAAAAATTACAGAGATTATCTCTAAAACTAACAGAGCCTATAATGATCGATATCTAAAAAGACGTAAATCCACTTATTAGGACAAACTGAGGTAATACGCGTCATTTACCAATTATCCGTGATATTAACAACGAAAAAACTACAACGTAGGAGTAAAATCCGTTGAAATGTTCGCAAATTGTGCACTACGAACAACTCATTAAACAAATCCGCCACATCCCTTGCATCAGCATCGTTATCCGTACGGTACGGAGCAGACAAATATAAAAGAAAAGCAATAATCCGACGTCGGAGTATCCTACAAGCATGAAAGTGATCGGAATCACTGCATTTTGCTGTGCTGTAATTGTCTTTAAAGTCTACGCCGATAGCGAGGATGGAGTTGGTCTCGAGAAGGGCACTGATGTTCAAATTCCGCTAGACAATCTTCAGCTATTGGTGGGTTTTGTTGCATCTATATAGAATTCAACAACGTACTGACATTCGTTGTAGGAACTGGCTTACAACATTGTTGAAATTGTTAACTATTATTACACAGCGATGACGGAAACTGTCATTCTTGTCGACATCTACAACATCACATGTGTCCAAGTCAACGACTACGACGAAGAAGTATGCTACTACGATCTTTTGCTAGCCCAAACAAACTGTCAAAAGAACATCACAATCGACGACGAAGCAATTGTTATCGAACAAGAAAACGGAAAACGCCGAAAGCGTGGTTCGAAGAAAACCAAAGCATCGAAAACGGCGACTACGAAGGCAACCAAGACGACAAAAACAAAGACAACAAAGGCCTCGAAAACCACAGCAAAGAATTCCAAGTTGCTGTCATCCAACACGACGGGCTGCGATCCTGCTGTGGCGGTAGCCGATACTAATTTTGTAAGTTATTTGAAAAAAAATTGAAAATTTTAAAGTAAACGCAACTTTCAGGAAGTCCATATCGTAGAAGCAGAGGAAGGCTATACTGCGAACTTGACTATCAGTGTCCTAGGTACAAATGCTCATACCGAAATCATTTATTACAATCTTGAAACTGAATTGGAGGAATTATATGGTTCATAATTGATCGGTCGGAATTCTGGAGCCCTAATAAATAAATATATCGAAATTGTAGACGCTTTTAATTATAAGACGTACCTGCTTGTATGTACATATACACGTATACATCGTGTGTATGTACTACATGTATACACAATAAAATGTTGCCGGTCGATTAGTGTTATAGACCGACTAACATTGTTGATGTGAAATAAAAGTTTATTACAGAGTACACATAAAAATTTACTTATTTATAAATATGTAAATGTTTGAATGTTTTAATTTTTGTGCAATCGGAAAAAAACAATGCCCGACTACAAAATGAGAACACATCCATCGCAGTAGTCACTTGTATCGGAGAATTCGACGCTGTCCAGCGGCTCCGGGCCTGTATAATAGCAGATACTTTTGAAAAGCTCAAAAACTTCGTTGTGGATTCGCTGAACCGGCAGAGGACAGATTCGGCGATGGGCTTCGAAGCAGTCAGTCGTCTGACAAAAAGCGTTGCACTTGGAGCAAATGAATGGTTTGGATTCCGGAGATGGCTTGAAACACAAAGAGCGTTCGCCTTTGCGCAGGCAGATGGGGCAGTGTCGTTGTTGGCATTTGAAAGGGTTTAGTTCAAACCTAAAGCATTTGTAGCAGACATATTTCTAAAGTAACAAGTACAGAAAAAAGAGCAGAAGTGTAAACCTTACTTTATTTTTAGATTTTATAGAAACGGGAAAAAATCGT
This sequence comes from Turbatrix aceti, assembly GCA_963969345.1. Lineage (NCBI taxonomy): Eukaryota > Metazoa > Nematoda > Chromadorea > Rhabditida > Panagrolaimidae > Turbatrix > Turbatrix aceti. The sequence goes on along the minus strand of OZ017766.1, from coordinate 8,098,330 downwards.
TGGGATACCGAATCGTAAATTAACAAATAGGGGCGGTAGAATGATGGTATAACCTCAGGAAGATTTGTTAAAATGACGCAAAGCGATGTGTCCAGAATTACAAAACGTTCATGTTTATCAAAAGAATGAATAACCCGATCGACATCGGTAAGCGCCAATGGATACGACGTGGTTGTTGGCAACTTTTTATGGGACAATAACCACTTTATCCAGAAATCAATATCAGCATCAGTTGGTTTCGAAACGTTCATTTCACAATAAGAACTCGCAGCTGCGTGAAAGAAATTGTGCAGATCAGAAATAGGTTTATATTCGTCAAAATACTTTTCGGCGTACTTTTTGACAGTTTGAACAGTGCTGCTAATAATTTCAGCCGGCGGGAGGGGTGCTTCTGGCTCAGCTTCCTCTTCCACGACCACTTCGACGTCAGCGATCGCAGGTAACTGAGCGGTCTTGGTTTCGTATTCGTGGATTATGTTGGCAATGCGCTCCTTCCGTTCACCTTCCAAGGTATCGATTTTCTCATCTATTTCGACGTTGACGCCTTCGATGCGTCCGGCCATTTCCTCGGTGTACGTGGACAGTAGTTTTCGACGTTCCGTCAATGCATGCGATTGGTCAATGAACCCGATATAAGCATCGGAACCTACTGTGACCTTCGACATTTGTTCTGAAAAAGTGGAAATTTTTATTAATATCGTTACCAACGTAAAAAATCACTCACTATAAATTCTTGCAAGAGCAGCATTTATGGCTTTGATTGTGGAAGGCAGCAACGACATGATAAGAAAACGACGACGACTCAGAGGTGAAAAGCAGGTATCACTGATAAAATAGAGGAAAACGCTTCCATTTATGCTAACAAGGCGAAGGGGGGGGGCGGTACTACCGGTTTTGCAGTGTGACGCCGCCCCTGAATCTGAGACGTTTCAGGACCTAATGAACTTTAGTCAGCCGCGAGTCAGACTTTGTAAATTCAAAAATTTCGCATGTTTATTCGGGTTTTAAAACTTTAACAGGTACTAATTGAAAATCCCAAATAAAAATAAAACAAAAAAAAATAATGCACATAGAACACCGTAATCATCGTTTCGGCATCAGTCGCGTTGCAAATGCACATTCTCGAATGCTCGTTTGGACTTCTTGGTTTTTGCGCAGGTCGTTTTTTAAGCGGCTTTGCGTTCGATGTCCATATCAATCAATAAATGATCTTGGTTTGATTGAATCCAGCAAACGTTGCTGACTCATTTTATCGCGACTTTTTAGTTGCTATCCTTATCACAGCAATCTTGTGATTGACAGACAACGAACTTTGCTATATCGAAAAACTATGTTTTGGTAATAAATATAATAAATAAAAGTGCATCCAATTAAACAAAATTGCGGTAATACGTGTAACCAACCGATTATCTTTAACCAAAGCATAGAAACAGTTAACTAAACATAACTAAACACATCATTAAATAGATCCCTCCTATGAATCATTATCGCTATTCATGCGAGCAAGACCGATATAAAACGAAGCCAATCCAAATCAACCGTGTTCAATATCAAGTATGAAGGTGATAGGAATCACTGCATTGTGCTATGTTGTACTCGTCATCAATGTACACGCCGACAGCGACGATGGAGTTGGTCTTGAGAGTGGCACCGACACTCAGATCGCACTAGACAACCTACAACTCTTGGTGGGTTTCGTTACATGATATAGGATTCAACAACGTATACGTATACCTTATATATAAGCATTGTAGGAATTGGCTTACAACATGGTTGAAACCTTCAACTATTACTACACTAAGATGAGCGAGACCGTCATCCTTGTCGACATCTACAACATCACATGTCTCCAAGTCAATGACTACGACGAAGAAGTCTGCTACTACGACCTTCTTTTGGGGCAAACAAATTGTCTAAAGAACGTAACACTGGATGACGCCGCGTTTACGATCGAACAAGAAAGTAGCAAACGTCGAAAGCGAGGTTCGAAGAAAACCAAAGCATCGAAAACGGCGACTACAAAAGCGTCCAAGACAAAAGCAAAGACGACCCAGGCGTCAAAAACCACAGCAAAGAGTTCCAATTTGCTGTCATCCAATACGACGGGCTGCGATCCTGCTGTGGCAGTGGACGGTTCAACTTTTGTAAGTGATTTGACATAGTTGAAAATGTTACCGTAAACGTAACTTACAGGAAGTCCAAATCATAGAAGCAGAAGAAGGCTATACGGCAAACATCACCATCAGTGTCCTAGGTGCCAATGCTCATACAGAAATCATCTACTACAATGAATACACTGAATTAGAGGAAATATTGGGATAATGATTGATTGATTGGCCAAAATGTTTGCGCCCAAATAAATTCAAATGCCAATTTACATCGTGAACCTCGAAATATTCTGTTGCAAAAAACAATGCGATTTTATTTTTTGCACGCATGCGAACCAGCATAATCTATCTAATACAAAATTTTTTTTCAACCTGATCACTGAAGTTGTCACACAAAAATCAGTACTTTAACGAAAAAATAGATAAACAAGTTTTCAAAGATGAAAAACTGTTTTGAAAATAAGGAACTAACGATAGTTTTGAAATTTTCGTTGCGAAACCATTAATACAAAGTATCCTTTTTTTGCTTCGCATTTGTTACTTTTTTACGACGTTTTTGTCTAAAACGATATTTTTTTGGGCTCTCCTAGGTTTCCAGATCCAAACCAAATTTATAAAAAAAGCTTTATTAAATAAAATTTACACAAAACTTACAGTTCACCAATCGATTCAAATCACCGAAAAAAATACATTACGGCAAAAAAAGTCGCATTAAAAAGCTACGGTGAACGTAAATAAAAGATCGGACCTCAACAAAGTGCCGAAGCAAGTCGGCGGCAACTTAGCCAAAGGTTTGGCCGCGGTGAGCGAGCTCATCGGCGGGAACGTCGGAGAACTTGATGTAAAAACTAAAAAAAAAATTTTTCTTTTCTTAATTTTTGGTGAGTAAAATCGTTTTCAACTCACCGATCCTTGGGAACTTTGAGTTCAGTCGAAATGGCAGCAGCGAGTTCCTTGGCGATGTTGTTGACGTTGCGGAAGCCTCCGATCGAGCCGAGTTCAGCGTAGGCAGCCGGGTCACCGCTGCCGCCAAAGGTAACGATAGCGTCGGCGTTGATTACTACGTTGACGTACTGAAAAGACAAACATGAGTAAATCCAAATAAAAAAATTTAGGTAAAATTCTAGGCTTAAAAATAAGTTTTTTTTGCAAGAACCGTATTTTCGTTTTTATGTCCCAAATAAAACCAAGGTCGTTGCAAACAAAAAAGCAATGATGCAATCCCCCAAAAAAATGTCCTCACCGATTCAGGCTTTCCGGTGAGCTTGGCGACAAGCTTGCTGAGGGTCAAAGCCGACTGGGCAGAAATCGAGGCCTTAGAAACGTTGGTCGAAATCGTCAGAATCGGCATGGTCAAGTCAAGTTTGCTGCAACAAAAAGTACGTAGTCAAAAACAATGTTGTAAAAATAAAAAAAAACGAACAGTCAAAGGGAAAGAAAAAGCGCACAAATAAATGCAAACGAACGCTCGCAAAAAAAAGCAGCAAAGCGCACTTGAATGGTTTTGACACGAAAAAAACAGCTGCGTGCGCATTTTTTTAAACTAACAACAAAATGCACGCTTTTTTGTTTTTTTAACGGATGATAAAATGTTTACGGTTTTTTTTTTATTTTTTTCGTAGAAAAAAGATATTCTACTCGAGACCGCATTGAAAAACGCAGTCCTGGAAACTTTCGCATTCTGCATGCATTTTTGCAATTTTCGTTGTAGGAACCTCTAAATACCAAAAAATACGTGAACATAATTGTTTTTGGCAGTTTCAAATTTTTACGACGACAATAAAAAAAATACTTTTTATGAAACAAAAGAAAAATAACTATATTCCACTTGGGGCCCAAAAACTAAGATGCGTGCGCATTTTCTAAATAAAAACGTTTTTACTGTTTACGGTGCCTTTTTTTCTTTTTTCTACATTTCGACATAATTCAATAACGATTTATTACACTCGAATGTAGGAAAAATCATAGCACGTTTAGGATTATTATGACAAGTAAGCGCTGGTTTTTTTCTAATAAGGCTGGAATGAAACTCGAGTTTTCTCTGAAGATAACAAAAAAAAATCAGGCAGATTTGGGATTTCGCCTCGGCACTTTTTCCTCATTGTTGGCAGGGTTCGTCGTCGGTGCTGTCTTAGCAACCACCTTTCGGGCAAGTTCGAGTTCGAGAGCGGCAAGTCGGGTGACGGGAAGATGCTGGAAGAGGGGATCCCGTATCCTTTCGAGGTCGTGTAACAGCAATTGTTTCTGCTTGACGAGAAAAGTGTATCGATCGACGTCAAAGTTAACCCTGGCGGCAAGTTTGTAGAATTGTTTTGAAAATTCCCGTTTTGTAGCTGTTGGGTAATCAAAAGATTCCCGTGTATATAGGTAGTACCCGAGAGATGTTATCATCTGAAAAAAATTATTTTATTTGTATATCGAAAATATAAAAGGAACTTACAGTGCTATAGGTAAGGAAGAAGCTTACAGGTTCGATCACGTCCCTAAAAATGATGGATTAATTTTTTCTGGATAGTTTTCGAACTTTTTAAACAAAATTTATAAAAATTCGAATATTTCAACGTTTTTTTGTGTAAAAAATCAACAAAAAATGAAGAAAAACAATATTCCACTCGAGACCACACCAAAAACCCGAGTGATTCACATAAGACGAGGACAATAAAAATTTTTTTTGTCATGCTATTTTTTTGCCTTTTTTTTAGAATTCACTTCTTGAAGAAGTAAACTGACTGTAAAAACCAAATTTCTTCAAATAGGAAATAAAACACCCCATGTTTTTTCATTTTTCATCATTTTTACAAAATGACGTCTCAACAGTTGTCTTGGACGCAAAAAGATGCACAATCGCAGTTTTTGATATCAGTCGATTTTGCAGATGTAAACTTAGTGATTTTGCAATAAAATAGAACAACGTTTTTGAATTGGAAGTAAGTGTAGTGATTTTTATGAATGTGCTGCCATGCTGAGTATCTCTTGCTTTTTTTACAATTTATTTCTATATAAGTATCGGTCAAACGTATTTTTCACAAAAACAAAACAAAGATGTGCACGCTATCCACTACGAAGTGAGTAGCTTCTGCGCGCAAAAGAGAGGGAGACGCTATCCACTACGAAGTGAGTAGCTTCTGCGCGCAAAAGAGAGGGAGACGCTATCCACTACGAAGTGGGTAGCTTCTGCGCGCAAAAGAGAGGGAGACGCTATCCACTACGAAGTGGGTAGCTTCTGCGCGCAAAAGAGAGGGAGACGCTATCCACTACGAAGTGGGTAGCTTCTGCGCGCATAAAAGAGAGAAAAGAGAAAGCGCGCAGATGGGTGGTTCTTCGTTGATAGATTCTGATGGATTCTGGTCGTCGCTGTGCCGCGATGAATTTTCCGGTGGCATTTCATAGACACTGCAAAAGCATCTTCGTAAAACCACAATTCAGAAATGGTGCGCTCAAAACAATTCTTACCGTGAGTGATAACGGGTCACCTGTGCAAGCATCGGCTGGTATCACTGCTGGCACTGGCCGTGGAAATCATTGAGGCGATGAGAACAGAGAAAATGGCAACGGAAATCGATGCAAAAACGTTGACAATCGATTGAGGAACGATCGCGTTCCGTTTTTTGAACGTCAGAACAACACGTTCAAACAGCGCGTGCGCACATTTTCTTTAACAGATCGCGAACGTTCCTCACTTTGCTAATTGTGAACAATGGATTGTCAACGTTTTTGCATCGATTTCCGTTGCCGTTTCTCTGTTCTCATCGCCTCAATGATTTTCACGGCCAGTGCCAGCAGTGATACCAGCCGATGCTTGCACAGGTGACCCGTTATCACTCACGGTAAGAATTGTGTTGAGCGCACCATTTCTGAATTGTGGTTTTACGAAGATGCTTTTGCAGTGTCTATGAAATGCCACCGGAAAATTCATCGCGGCACAGCGACGACCAGAATCCATCAGAATCTATCAACGAAGAACCACCCATCTGCGCGCTTTCTCTTTTCTCTCTTTTATGCGCGCAGAAGCTACCCACTTCGTAGTGGATAGCGTCTCCCTTTCTTTTGCGCGCAGAAGCTACTCACTTCGTAGTGGATAGCGTCTCCCTTTCTTTTGCGCGCAGAAGCTACTCACTTCGTAGTGGATAGCGTCTCCCTCTCTTTTGCGCGCAGAAGCTACCCACTTCGTAGTGGATAGCGTCTCCCTCTCTTTTGCGCGCAGAAGCTACTCACTTCGTAGTGGATAGCGTCTCCCTCTCTTTTGGGTGCACATCTTTGTTTTGTTTTGATTTGTTTGCAATTTGTTGATAATAAATACGAAAATCTTTATTCGCCAACATGTGCAACAAGAAATGACATAAATTATGAATAGTGCTTCTGTTCAACTCAAAGTAGAAGTAAACTACTCGATTTTGACAAAAATGCAAAAAAATGGTTCTGAACGTGAATTTCAACTTGGCGTTTTCAGAGAATCCAATAAATCGTAATTTTAGCTTCTTTTGTTTTAGCTCAGACGCTTTCTACAATAAAAACGCAAAAACATGAAAATGATGATGTCACAAATTTGCTTTCAAAAAATGGGGAAAAATAAGCATGACAAAAAAAATTTTTATTGTCCTCGTCTTACATGTTCGCATGTTGCGCGCAGTTTAGCACTTTTCGTTGCAGGACCCAGTAACACCCATAAAAACGCTCGAAATCAAGCCAAAAATGTTTCAAATTTTCGCAGGCGGCACACATTTTTGCAATTTTTGTTGTAGGATTGTCAACATCCAACGAAATACAAAAAATGGTTGTAGAATTTTTTTACAATTTTAAATTACACTTTTCAAAAAAATGTAAAAATTTCTAATTTTGCTTTTTTAGGTAAACATAACAAAGAAAAATTTGAAACGAAACCGCGTCAATTTTAGATTTTTTCGAAGCAAACTTTATAAAATGCGCATTTTTTCATGATTTTTCAAAAAAAAAACGATTTTCCACTCGAGACCACACCAAAAACCCCAGTGTTTCAAATGTTCGCATGTTGCACGCACTTTTATATTTTTCGTTGTAAGATGGTTCAAATAAATTTTTTCGATCGTATCAAACAAAATGTCGTTAACCTCACCAACTGTAATCATAATATGTGAGTCGAAAGAGTACTCCCGTCTGTAGACCCATAAAAACAAAGATCGCCCACGCTCCGAGATCGGAAATTCTCTTGCATTCTGCATCGAGGGTCAACTTGACCTTCTCCAGTGGTCTGAGTTCTTCCGTCACGGCTTCTAGCCTCAAAATCAGTAGCTGTTCTCGCTTGAGTTTGAATTCATCAACGTTGAGCAGTGTATGCAGAGCCGCAACTTTCGCTTTGAGATCGTTGAGACACGATACATGCTCAGAATCCGTGATTACGCCGTCATCATCGCCATGCGCCTGTGGAACGATCACGTCAAAGTAGTCATCGTTGATTCTGAGCGTGAATCTGCCGAGTTGAAGGAGATGTTCGATGGAAGTTGATCCAGCGACTCGGATTCCGTCTTTCGTATGAATGGCGACGTAATCGATGCCTTTGTCTTCTTTTGACAGAGATTCGCAGAAAATTGCAACACTGTCTGAGAGTGGTCTCAGCAGGAATTGACATTCTTCTTTTCGGGATGGAAGTTCGAGCGAGAGTACCGGTAGGCCGTGGTCGTATTTCATGCTGATTTGACCCTTGAAACAAATCGGCGACGTCGCCACAGTCGACGATGCCGACGTCGAAGGCGTCGACGTCCCGCTGCCGCCGCTCAGCGCCCGGCGCAGCACCAACCTGGGCAGTGTCATTATCAGGTGGCTGGCCCGCATTTTTTCCTAAAAAAAGTCGTAAAAAAAAATTTTCAACAGACACACACGAAAAAAAATTTCTCGACGCAACAGTAAAAAAATAACAATAAAATTCTCCTGGTGCACAGACAGGTGAGCGAGCGCAGGAACCAGACCCATGACCTACTGCGTCAAACACCCGGTGATAGTATAAATCATTTGCTGACGTCATTCAAAAAATTCACGGAAAAGTAAAAAAATGATGATTTTCAAATTCATTCCATGATCGATGTTTCAATTTGCATCTAATTAATTTTTTTTAAGCCAAGCTTTCATGTAACAATTTTTTAAAGCTACCATGTTCTTATAAATACAAACGTCGTTTTTAAAATTAAAATTTTTTACGTTTGTGAAAAATGAAATTGCGGAGGGTGTAAACATTTGGCATGCAATAATGACATTCTTTGACATGCATGAATTCTTTTATGTCAAAAAAAATGACAACAGAGGAATGTATGTATAAGGCATCAATTTTACGGTAAAATTCCGGGCAAGACAGATATTTAGAATATGTAATAAAAAAAGAAATCGCTTTTTGGATAAAAAACGGTAAATATTTAATTTTCCAAAAACCAAAAAAATAAATACGACAAAAAAGTGACAACCGTTTTGAAATTTTCGTTGCGAAACTTTTGACACTGAAATAACATTTTTTGTTCGAATTTTGTTACTTTTTTTTTGATACTAAAGTTTTACGATATTTTTTCCCAAAAACGATATTTTTTGTCGCTTTTTTTTGGGTTTTCGAAGCGGAAATGATTACATTTTTAAAAACTGATTCAAAAAAGTTTTTTAAAACTTTTTAAAATTTTAAAAAATACAAATTTTTTGGGTTGGTAAATATTTCTTTGCCGCGATGTTTCTATAATAGTATGGGCCGATACGGCATTTTTGGCAGAAACCTGTCCACACAGGGCAAAATAAATTCGAAAGCTAAAAAAAAACAACGACAGTTATATTTAGGATGATAAATAACGGCTGTTGCCGGCCCGAAGCGAACCAGAACAGAACGAACGCGGCAGGCGTCAAGTTAAAAAAAGGTAGACAGATATCAATAATGCAGCCGCCCCACCGCTTCAAACTGACAACTACTAATTTACTCTTTCACCGAGAGTGCTAAAAAAAACAACTGCATTACACGTTTCCGGTGGTTGCGTGATGTCAGAAGTGGATGCCAAACGAGAGAAAATACGCATTTAGAACGCAACCACTTAGTATGTTAGTCTCGGGTTTTTAACCAACCATTAGTAATGAATTTCATTCCCCAAGAGAAAAAATAAAACAATTTACTTGAAACTTTTTTGCACAAAAATCAAAAAAAAAGTCTCCTGGGAATTTTTGGTTTGGAAGTTTTTTTGTTCCCGTTCGCACGATGGGAATTTTCGGTGCATTTTTGCGACCACGCGTGCGTACGCATTTTTTCCCGCCATTTTCTCTAGCCTACTTTTTTGCTCGTTTTTTGCGAAGTGTGTTCTGTTTGCGCAGGAATCTCGAAGCCAGGAATAGAGATTTTGATTTCGCGTTTCTTTTGCTTTATTGTGCTTGGATGGTAGGCCATTTCTGTCCGCCGTAGGAATTTTTCCGATTTATGCGCGTTGCGCTAGAGCGCTGCCAAAAAGCGTTAATTATGGACTTTGGCGGATAGCCAATTAGCCAGTTTTCGGTGGATTTGTCTAAAAATTTTTTTGGAGACTACCATTAGTGTCCTTAACCTCTGTGCAAAGTCGCTTGCCGATGTCTATGCGCGTTCTTGTGATACCACCATTTATGGTTTGTTGGGCTAAACCGAGGCCATTACCTCCCATTTGTGATCCGGCTGTTAAAAAAAATATTCCAAATGCATGTCAGCAATCCTGGAGCCCTAAGGTGACATATAGCTTGCTTAGAACCGATGTTCTGTCATCTGGGGAGCCGTTGAGCGATCAAAACGTCGCAAATTCGTCTGACGAAAACTCGCATAGAAAGCGGGAAGCGACTTTGCACAGAGGTTAAGGGGACTAATAGTAATGCCCAAAAAAATTTTTGGACCAATCGATCGAAAACCGGCCGAATGGCGATCCGATAAAGTTCGAAAATAACGCTTTTTGGCAGCGCTCTAGCGCAACGCGCATAAATCGGAAAAATTCCTACGGCGGACAGAAATGGCCTACCATCCAAGCACAATAAAGCAAAAGAAACGCGAAATCAAAAAATCTATTCCTGGCTCCAGGATACCTCGTCGAACACAACACACTTCGCAAAAAACGAGCAAAAAAATAGGCTAGAGAAAATAGCGGGAAAAAGCACGCGTCAACACGGACGCACGCGTGGTCGCAAAAATAAGGGAGAAATTCCCATCGTGGTTCGGTAAAAAAAACAAAAAAACATGGAACTGAAAACTAATTAGTTTTTGACAATGTTTTTCGGTGTGGAAACCATAAATCACTTTTTTTTACAAAAACGAAAAAAATTAGTCTAAAAAAACGAAAAAAAAAATTTAAAAAAAAAACGAAAAAAAATTTAAAAAAACCAGCAAAAGTAGATTTTTTTTAATTAAAAAAAATGAAAAATAAGTCTAAATTTTTTACGTTAAAAAAAAATGTGTTCAGCGCGTTCAGGATCGAAAAATCAAAAAAAACTCGAACTACAAAAAAGTATCGGTTTAGGAAAAAATCGTAAAACTGACGAAAGTTTTTTTTTCTATTTTTATACAATTTTTTTCACTGTTCGTTTTTGTACACAAAATAAATCAAAAACCAATTACGTATGTTCTGCTCAAAAAATCAGGTGCAAATTGCATTAGTCGTAAAAAACATATCTAATCAAAGTTCAAAGCAATAATAAAAAATGAACATCATTGTAAGCCAATACACGACAGCAAAAAAATGCTGCCACGACTAAATTCTCCGTTTTTTTTTCCGTAAAAAAACAAAACTCGAACATTTGACTCAACTAAAATAAATACATACATATCGATGCATAAATGAGTGAAAACGATATAAACAGGTATTACGTCGTCACCTGAGACTGCCTGACTTATTTATGCGAGAGTGGCGGCGAGAACAGCTCAATCACACACACTCGAGACAGGTTGTCGTCGTCGTCGTTTTTCGTCTTTCCTGTTGTTATTGCAAGAAGGAAACAAAGTTTTTCTTTTTTTTTCCCCGCGTCAAAAAAAAAAGAAGCGGAGAGCAACGCAACAGACATGTTCAGGCTGGGCTGGGCGCCGTTGGCTACAACTTGGTATATGTACAAAAAACAAACGTTAACGCGCAAAAAGTTATATAACTTCAGTTCCATAACAGACAAAACAAAACGCGTTACATTACGCGCGCGCGCGTGAAATGAATGACAAAACGCGTGTGAAAAAAAATGCGGATGCGTGAAAAAGGTACGAGAATAGAAACTTGTGTATTAGATACATTTATTCCTTGTCAGGAACGGGAAAGGAAGAAATCAACGAGAAACCCTGGTCCGGATCCCGTTGTTACTAAATATTGTCTATTGTCGTTGGTTGTTGAATGAATTTGTTCGTGCGATACATACATGCACGCAGGGTGCGTTATAGCGCGGCCTGTCTGTCGGCAAACGCGTGAAAAAATAAATACGAATTTGTAGATTCAAATTGAATTCAAACGCTTGCGAGTGCTTGAAGAATCCGAATTCTCGGTGAAAAATAAAAATCTGTAAAATAAAAAAAATCGCAAAAAAACATTTCTAAAATTCGTAAAAAAATCTTTAACCGACCTTTTTGACCAATTTTTTTGACAATGCAAAAAATCCTAAAATTGATCAAAATTTTTTTACTATTTTTTTACAAAAGTTTCAAAAATCACCAAAAATTGCCAAAAACAACCAAAAATACGAACAATTTTTTAGTTTGAAGACATTTTTTCGAATTCATACATTAAATTTTTTTTTCAGTGTTCTCAAAAAAATATTATTGTAAGATACTGTTTTATTTTATGCCCTGGCACAAATCAGAAAATGGTCCGGAAAATGTAAAAAATGTAATATCTAAAAATATGGTTTCAAAAACAGGAAGAAAAAGGTTTTTTCCGGGTTTTTTTGTACTTTTTATTTCAATTTTGATTTTTTTTAGCATTGTGTTTATTTTTTTTATTTCAATTTTGATTTTTTCACTTTTTTTCTAATTTTGTGTTTTTTTTTACTTTTTTTCGTGTTTTCGTTCACTCAGGATTATATTATTTATCATTTATCACAATAATCAGGCCAACATCCACCAACAAAAACCACACACGTATATATGTACATAAGCGTATCATACTTGTAACTGGGTGAGGTATTCGGTTTCCTTCGCGTTGGTTACGGTATCTAAGACAATATTATTTCCAGCCAGGACGCCGAGAAGCATGCTTTTGACGTCGCGATTACCCATCTTCTTGTTGGCAATTTCGATTTTTGAATTGATGATTAGGAAGCGACGCTTGATCTGAAAAGAAAAAAACAAAAATTAATTTTTTTTTAAATAAAAATTTTTTTTCTTTTTATAAGTTTTTTTTTAATTTTAATTAATTAAAAAAAATAAAAATTTTTCAATTAATTTTTTAATTAAAATAAAAATTTTTAAAATTAATTTAAAAATTAAAATTAAAATTTTTAAAATTAATTTTTTAATTAAAATAAAATTTTTTTTAATTAATTAAAAAAAATTTTTTTTAATATTTTTTTCAAATTCCTGACCTTGAAGAGAAGAACACAGGTAGTCCACCACTGGAAGAATACGATAAAGAGGCCTCCGAAGGTAGCAATAGCAATGGTGAAGAGCAGGACAATTTCTGCGAGTGACGCCAGGTTGGTTTCCGTCTTGAGCAGGGCTTTGCTCTGCGCCGACGTCAATGCATCGCCGACGCGAGCGAGCGCCGACAACAGCAAAAGCAAGATAGTCAACACTCCGAGATGTCGCGGCATCGTCCTCGAGTTTGTCTTCAAATGATTTTCGCGACCTGCGCTCTTCGTGGTGAAAAATAAAATTTGCATAAACTTTTGTGTCTTATTTTTTAGACCTGACATGCAAAATCCCCAAACATGAAAAATATGCAAATCCTGGCACAGTCCAATTTTTTTTGAATAATTTTTTTGACGAATATCGCCAAAAAATTTCGAACCCAAAAATCTGTTTTTTATCCTCCTTTTTATCATTTAAAAAAATAAGAACCGAAAACTACAAAAAAAGTATCGATGCAGAAAAAAATAGTATGGTAAAATTTAAAAAAATGTTATTTCGAGATTGTCAATGGTTTCGCAACGAAAATTCTGAAACTATCGTATTTTTTTTTATTGTCTATTTTTTTTTGAAAAAATATTCAACATTTTTACCCAAAAAACAAATTTTTACGGTATTGATCAATTTTTAAAAATTTGTTTTTTTTTTAATTTTTTGTCTTCTTTTTTTTAAATTTTTTTAGTATTTGCTTATTTTTACGAAATCAATTTTCTCAATAAACCTTTTTTTATTAAAATTATTGTTTTTCATTTTTAAAATTTCAAAAAATAGAAAATTTCTGTATTTTTAGGTTTTTTTAAATTTTTAGTTTTATAAAAAAAATAGAAAAAAATTTTGAATTAATTTTTTCAATATTTTTTTCAACTCTTTTTTTCAAGACATTTTTCACATCAATTCTCATCAACTTTTATCAAAAATCCTTTACAGCAAAACAAAAAAGAATCCGAGATCTTCACCCTCCCCTCATAGTCCAAGCTCCTGCTGCTTGGCGAGTTCCATGAGCATTGGGTCGTCGAAGAACTTGTTGATCGACACGTCTTCCGACAATCCCTTGCGTCTTCGGGTCTTGATCATGAATTCCCGCGCGAGATGTGGCGCTGGCTGGACTTCAAGGGGCAGAATTTCAATTGTCTTGTCCAGAGGATCTCCGGGAACAATCTGCCAGTGGTCAAAGACGCACATCGGGAACGCCTGACCCTGGGTGTGAGCACGGAGGTCAGTTTCGAAGCCAAACGAATCAATGACCGGAATGAGGGCTTTGAGGGTGTACAGCGGTGATCCAGGAATCGGGAAATCCTCCGTGACGTGACCACGTCGCTTGGCAAGGACTGTGTAGACGGCACTCACGCAGTCCGCCGGAGCGATGACCTCGACGTAGTAGTAGGGCTCCATGAGGCGGGGTGTCGCCATCTGAAAATCAAAAAAACATGGGTTTGAATATTTTTGGGATCAAAAACGAACCAAAAACGCCGAATAAGCGCATCGACGTGAAGTCGGGATAATCTGGCCACCACCGCGGTAGAGAGGCTCTTCAGCGACTTCGGCGTCCACCATCATGAATTTTACGTTTCTAATCGCTGAAAAAAATGACACTCAAAAAAAAGTCCAAAAATGAGTTTTTAGGGTTGTTCTTAATTCTATTCTCCGTTTTTACCCAAAATTTCGTTCTTTTTCCAGTTTTGAAAAAAAATTACAATTTTATCAACCTAAAAATGTCCAAAACACGACAAAAAAGTATCATTTCAGAAAAAAATAGCGAAAAACTTATCTATCGTAAAATCTATGGTAAAAAAGTAACAAAATCAAAGCAAAAAATGTTACTTCAAAGTCGATGGTTTCGCAACGAAAATTCCAAAACAATCGTTACTTTCAATTTTTTCTTTTTTAAAAATCATTCAACGCGTTTTTTCCCCCAAAAAACGACAAAAAGCTATAAAAAAAACCCACGTTCTTCGCAAAGCGGTCCCTCACGACTCGCCCACTGAAATCCCTGAACGAGTGATTCTCTGATCGTTCCAAGAAGCTGCTTGTCGACGTCAGAAGGCAGCGTATCGTCGACGAGAATGTTCGGTCCAGTCATATCGGGTCCAAATGCCCAGATATTACGTGACGCCAACAAATCCCAGTTGTACTTGGTTTGGAAGAATTCGCCAAGCTGTTTACGATTCCATGTAATCTTGACGACGTCGTTTTCGATATCCTCGGCTAGACCCTTTTCGAGGGGTTCTGCTGTCATCGTTAGTTTGTTCCTAAAAAAATGAGGGTTGAAAAATTTGTGTTGCAAATTTTGAAAAATAAAAAAATTCGATTTGCTACAAAAAATTCAACAAAAAGTTTGTATTTCGCATTTGAGTAAGATTTCTAAGTACCGTAATCCGAGTAAGACAGAAAAAAAGTGAGTTTCCGGTCTGAAAGCGATTTTTTCGTTGCCAACGCCAAAAAATACGACATTCCTCGCGAGACTAGCAACTACCGTAACCCAAATAACAAATCCCAAAAACACTGAAAAAAAAAGAATTTTTGGTCTCACAGCGATTTTTGTTTTGCACTTTTTAAAAAAATAAGGAAAAAAATTGGCGAAAAAACTAGTATTCCTTTTGAGTTTTGAAAGTACCGTAACCCGAGTAACAAATCGTAAAACACAGAAAATAAGATGCGTTTCTCGTTTCAAAAAGATTTTTATTTTTTTTATTTTCAAATGCAAAAAAAATTGGTATTTCTTGAAAAAATTGTAAATACAGTAACCCAAGTAACAAATCGTAAATCAAAATAGAAAAGACAAATTTTCGATCTCAACACGATTTTTTTGTTTTCTACGTTTTTTTATTTCGAAAAGATTTTTTTACATTTTTCGTATTTCTCAATTTTGCATTATCAAAAAAAGCACTCACTTTTGATTGGGCGTATGCGCAAAGCACTTGAGACTCGACGTCTCAATCACTGTCTCACAAAACGCGACAACCGGATCAGCAACCTTGATATCAATTTCGGAGAAAACCTTTCTCATATCATGCATGACACAATCGAGGTAGAGTTCACCGGTTCCAACAATGACATGTTCTCCGGATTCTTCGACCCTTGTCGTCAGGAGTGGATAGGATTTGTTGACTTTTCGAAGGGAATCCAGCATTTTTGGTAGTTCTGATGGGTTGATTGGTTCGACAGAAAGCTTGACAACCGATTTTGTATTGAATTTTAGTGGTCGACAAATGTACGGCTCATCTTTGGGATCTTTGTCAACAATGGTCGATGTTTTGACGACCGGAGTATCAATGCCTTCGATTAGGACCAAATTTCCAGCCGGGACACTGCTTACCTCAATATTGTACCTTGCAACTGGGAGCCAGAGTCTTCCAACGACCATAACACACGAATCTTCCTTATCCTGAACGGAATAATTTTCTCCGAGTATGGTAACTTCTGATCCTGCTTTGAGAGTTCCGCTCAAGACCCGGCCAAAAACATGAAACGAAGTCGCGTCTTGTGTTGGATAATTTTTAACCGTATGGACGAGCAATGGTCCATCAGGATCGCATTTGAGGTAAAGTTGTGCCGTCGAAGTCGTCAGATTACCTGTATACGTATTTCGAATTTTCGAAGCAGTAGATTCGAGTGGAGAAGGAAATTGCTCGACGATCATGTCGGCAAAAGCCCGAAAATCTCCAAAAAACCGTCTTCCAATCAGCGTAATGAGCGGACGAACGTTCATCCGCATTTCTTCTTTGCTCAGGTAAATATTGAGTTCACGCATGATATTTGGCAGTGCAGTATCCACGTCGCCGACAACCTGGGCAAAAAGTTTGTAGAGTGGTTCAAGGATGAATTTGACAAATGTCCGAGGAATATCGTGGCTTGCAGGTTTTTGGGTGAATTTTTTCGTCTCCGGGTTGAAGTACACATCGCCCCAGAGTCGACGGGCAAATTCCTTTGCGTTGAGTTTCGCTAAAAAAAACAAACAAATTGCAACCCAAATTTTTTTACGAAAAACAACGTTCAAACTTACGGTAACGTGCAGTGTAGAGTCGCGAAAACGAGAACAACGAAAAACAGATGTTGAATCGTGAACTGGCGAAAATGACGTTTCCAAGAAGCGGAGAAATCAGGGTTTCGTCTGTCAACGAGAATTGACTGAAAAACAACTATTTTTTATAATTTTACCCCAAAAAATAAAAATCAGGAAATATATTTTTTTACGTTTTACCATCAAAAAAATTATAAAACAGTGTTTTGAACAGAAACAATTTACAAAAATCGATTTTTTTTCAATTCAAAAATATAATAAAAACAAAAAAATCATGGTTTTTTTATAAACAAATTCTAAAAAAAAGGCGTTTTTCGCCATTTTTTGCATAAAAAAAAAAGTATTCAAAAACTAAAACTCAAAAACCGCGTTTTTTTTTCTTCCAAAAAAAATTATCCAAAATCTTATAAAATAGGCGTTTTTGATTATTTTATCCCAAAAATATTCAAAACCCGGGTTCGTTCATCATTTTACCTCAAAAACGGAGTTTTGAACCTAAAAGTGGCATTTTTGTTCAAAAAAACAGCGTTTTTCACTCAAAAATGGTGTTTTCCTTCGTTCAGTCTCACAAAACTGTTTTTTTTAGAATTTTCGCTCCAGAAAAGTCAAAAATGAAGTTTTTCGATTCTTTTTACTCTCAAAAAATTTTTTATACCAAAAACTCACTTGAGTCGAATATTGACCTGCTCAATGGTGTGCCGAATCTTCGCATAAGCATCTGCAGGCGGCAACTTTAGCTCAACGATGAGTCGATCAATCTTGTTGATGCACAGCGTAACGGGGAGAGATTCAGCGACTGCGAGCTTGATGAGTCGTTCCGTATTCATCATGACACCCTCGTGAGCGTCAACGACGAGAACAACGCCATCGGAGACGCGAAAAGCCGCTGAGACTTCATCGGAAAAATTGACGTGCCCGGGAGAATCGATGATATTCGTGAGAAAGGATTTTTCACGCGATGTTTCGAGAAGCAGTGCAACAGGTGTCGATTTGACCGAGCATCCGCGTTGCTGCTCGATGTAGAGGTTGTCAGTGTACCGGACGTCTTTGTCGTCGAAGCGGTAGAACTCGGTATGGGTCTGTTCGATGAGGCAGTCGATGAATGTCGTCTTGCCGTGTCCAAGGTGGCCGGCAATGACGACGTTGCGGACGAGTTCTGCGTGAGATGTCATGTCGACTAGGAATTCTTTCTTGTACACTGTTTCTGGGAGCTCGAATTCTTGGGCCTAAAAATTTATTTCTATAAAAAAACAAAAAAACACAAGAAAAAGCAAAAATTTAGGCAAAAAACGTAAAAAAAATAAAACTAAACCGTAAAAAAAGTAATAATTTTGCAAGATACCGTAAAAAAAGTAATACTTTTGCATCAAAATCGTAAAAAAAGTAATACTTTTGCCCAAAAAATGAAACGTAAAAAAAGTATTACTTCGGTACCCCAAAAATTGCGCAATAATGTTACTTTTACTTTTTCACAAAAACGTTACTCCACAATTCGTAATTGCAAAGCCATATTTATCTTTTACGATCATTTACGGTCCTTTTAAATTAATAAAAACCGTAAACCCCCTCAAAAACCTCAAATTCCCGCAAAAACCCACCTGAAATCGCCGGAGCTTGACCGACTTGATAATCGGCTCAGTCAACGGCTGAGCATCCTCTTCCATAACCAATGTCTCGACTTCAGGTCCATAGATTTCAAGAGCCGAAGCGTAGTACTTCTTATCCTCGTGCAAGACAACCTGGTTGGCAGGGACTCTGTTGAGAGCGTTTTCGTCTTCATCTTCCTAAAAATCGTCCAAATTCATGCAAGTCCAAAAATGAGCTAAACAAGGTAAACTCACATCGCCGCCGGCCATTTCGTCGTCCTCGTCGTCGTCGTCGTCAGCTTCGCGCTGCGCGAGGAGATCATCGTCGTCGTCATCATCGGAATCAAGCTCAGGACCGATGTAGTTGCCAAATTCGTCGTAGAGATCAGAATCCATGGTGATGAGGGTAAGCAAAAGGAAGAAAACAAAAGTAAAAGGATTCTTCGTCGGTTCGCTCAAGGAAAAGAGAAAACACGAAGAAAGCTCCTCAACGCTCAAAAAATTGCGTTGAAGACTTTTCGCGCTTGAACCAGAGCGCGTGCGCACTGGCGGCAGAGTGCGTTTCGTTTTTGTATGGGGATTTTTTTGTGAGCGAATTTTGGCGCGTCTAATCTTTATTTATTTTCGTTTGTTTATCAACTGAGTTTTATATTACTCCGTCGTTCAGGTTTGTTTATACATAAGGATCTCGACAAAATCATTTGCGATACCGTGACAAGAAAGTAACGCACGTTTAAAAATAATACTCCGGAAATGATATCGTTTACGGTTTTTTCGAGTAAAAAACCGTAAAAACGTTCTAAAAAAACGTATATTTTGTGAGCGAATTTATGCATGTTATGTAATATCAGGATTCTTATTATAACATTCAGTACCGGATATCATAGGAAAGTACTTGATACACTAATGTTCTTTTACGTTTCTATGATTTTATGGCTAGCGATTTTTCGCATGATTTTTATATTTACGTTTATGTCGTATTATATTCTGCTGCTGTTTGTTTTGTCTCAAAAATGTTGCATTTACATATTAGTTTATTATGTGGTTATATGCATGTCACAGTAATATATATGTACTATGAACGTAAGTAATAAATATTTTTGTTTGATTAATGAAGTTTGATTCCTTGTGGAATCGGTCAGTTATGGCTCACCATAATTAACCTAGGTTAAGTTGTAAAGATCTTTGTTAGTCGAGTTAGTCAGTCTTCTTTCTCTTTGATAACAGTTTCTTGGTGAAACTCGCATTCAGTTTTTATATCAGGGTACGGAAGGTATTCTTTGACGATTTGACTAAACAGCTCGACAGTGCACTCGGGTTGGCATGTCGTTTGATTTGTGAAATCTACTGCTTCTTTTTCAGCTTCCTGGTAGACAAACTAAAATAAACATTGTAAGTGGTAGAGCGCCAAATATACCCGTTTAACATACCGAAAGATGAGTTGTAAGATCGGGATGTTGAATAAGCTCAAACGAAATGTACGATCCGGGGGGAGGCAGGTCATCATTCTCGATTCCCGGATGGTTCATTCCCAAAACCACAAATAAGCATCCTACCATTATATTTGTTGCCGAGTATCCATACAGTTTAAAACATGGCACTGATGCACATGTAACATTTTTGGCTTCAATTTCAGCCTGACGGATGATAAGACTGTCTTTGATTTCTTTAAGCAGCGGTCCACAGAGAATGTGTGCAAATGCAGGCTTCGGATACAAGTATTTATCGATAAGTTTAGTGTCTAATCCGTATAGCCAGCGGTTGTAAATCCGACTTATTTTCAGGGCCGTATTATAAATAGTGTCTCCGCCTACCGTGTTGTTCAGCCAATAGGGGTCGAGAACGTTAAGCTTTTTCTATAATGTGCAATAACTAACGACAAAATTCTAACTGGGTAAGAAACTTACGCTGTATGTTGCAAGGTCAGTTATTATGTTTATGTTGGTCAAGTCGAAATTCTGATCGTATATTTTTTCCACTGCTTCGAAAAAAGTCAGATGATTTGTTTCAGTTTCATTCATCTTTTTTTGCAAAAAGACATTTACCAGGTCATTGTATCGCCCGCATTCATTTCTATGGTCAATCAAAACAACGTTGGATATCACCGGTATCGGCAGCGTATCATCGTTGGGAAACATGACATCTGATACGATATTGCCTGTTAGCAAAGAATTGTATTCATCTTGAGCATACACAGCCACTTTTGGATTGGTAACCATAAATTCTTTCGGTATGCCGAAATTCTCATCTTCGACGTATCGTTTACGGAGATTCAAGCCCAACTTGTAAGCTTCCCAGTGAGCTTTGAAGATCACTTCGTCGGTTAATTCTTTTAGCTGAGAGGTTTCATTTTTAGGAAGTATCGGTTTGGTTAAGATTGACTGCGTCCAGACAACGTTGACTAGATTGAGTTTGTTAGCTTCCGATGATTGAACTTCTGCAGACGCCAGAAAAATTGCGAAAACGACTATGACAGCCGCTTTCTGCAGCATTTTCCAGCACAACAAAGCCTGTTTTGAGAGCAGTGCTTTTAGTTTTGCAATACTGGATTTTTGGTGTGCCGTACGCACCTTGGAGCGAAATCGAAATAGGGGGGCAAGAACTAGGTTTGCCTTCACGTGACTTTGTCCGTGAAAAAAAGCAATTCACCTGATAGTTATAATTATTAAAGTTTACGATAGCTTCGTTCTAGCAAACTCAAGTACTGTTCAGAAACAGAAAGTCAGTTGACTTTTTTATAAATATTAAAAAAATGTTTGCGTGCCACAAACATTGATAAAACTGATTAAACAGTTTGTGGCACGCAAATTGTGCAAAAGAATAATGCGAAGACATATATATATTTACTGTAAATTTATTTGCGGTTATATGTATGTATGTCTCATGTCAGCATACATATAAGACGATGACAACAAAAATTTTTTTTAACAGCCTGTTTTTTTAACGTTTTTCGAAAACTCAAAGTAGACATCACAGTAGCTCATTTTTTACGTTTTTACAACAAAAAGCATCCGGAGTTAGGCCCAGAAGCCAAAACTTGCTATTACTGCTTTTTCTGAAAACACCACAGGAAAATTCTGCAATGACTCTTTTAGTGTATTTTTCGTTCAAACTGCGATCAGCGTTTATAAATATAGTGATCAGGCGCAATATTTTTGATTTATAATAATTTTGTCAATTCATTGTACTGTGAAACTATTTTTACAATTTTTTTGCACATTGCGTCCATGATTTTTTTATGATGCGTTTTATTCTCAATCAACATAAAAATAATAACAAAAACAACAACAAAGTAACGGAAAAAAGACGGTAGAGGAATAGGGGGATCACCCTGACGCAGTAACAAAACTTGGCTACTGCGCCACCCCGACGCAGTAGTAGCAAAGTTTGGCCATTGCGCCAGCCCAACGCAGTAGCAAAGTTTGGCCATTGCGTCAAAGAAGAAAGGGAAGCACAATACGCAAAGCACAGGCCCGCCGCAATAACGTAACTTGGCTATTGCGTCGAGATGGGGGTTGAAAAAATTTACACGACGAATACAATTACAAAAAGTGATACTGTATCCGTTGAAGAGCATTGTCCAAGAAAAATGATAAAAAAATATCCAGAAACAAATTAAAAAAGGATGAGATTAGAGAAACAATTACGGCGACGATGTTAGCTATTCTGGAGACGCTTTTGATTAACTTGGGTCGATTTCCACGAGCAGCGAAGAAGGTAGCCATCCGAGTAAGCCGAATCCTGAAAGATAACACGAAATAAACGCCAGAAGAAGAAAACAGACAAAAAAACTCAAAAAACGATCAGAAAAAACTCATGTAATCAAGAAAGTCAGAACAGTTATCTTTGATTGCCCTGCCACGAAAAGTCGGACAAACAATCCACACTACAACGTTGTTCGTTTGTCCAATTTTTCGTAGAGTTACATGAGTTTTTTCTGATCGGTTTTTTTGTCTGTTTTCTTTTTATGGCGTTTATTTCGTGTTATTTTTCAGGATTCGGCTTACTCGGATGGCTACCTTCTTCGCTGCTCGTGGAAATCGACCCAAGTTAATCAAAAGCGTCTCCAGAATAGCTAACATCGTCGCCGTAATTGTTTCTCTAATCTCATCCTTTTTTGATTTGTTTCTGGATATTCTTTATCATTTTTCTTGGACAATGCTCTTCAACGGATACAGTATCACTTTTTGTAATTGTATTCGTCGTGTAAATTTTTTCAACCCCCATCTCGACGCAATAGCCAAGTTACGTTATTGCGGCGGGCCTGTGCTTTTGCGTCTTGTGCTTCCCTTTCTTCTTTGACGCAATGGCCAAACTTTGCTACTGCGTTGGGCTGGCGCAATGGCCAAACTTTGCTACTACTGCGTCGGGGTGGCGCAGTAGCCAAGTTTTGTTACTGCGTCAGGGTGATCCCCCTATTCCTCTACCGTCTTTTTTTCGTTACTTTGTTGTTGTTTTTGTTATTGTTTTTATGTTGATTGAGAATAAAAAGCGTTTTCACGAAAAAAGTAATAAAAAAAGTAATAATGCGAAAAAACCGTTTATTTAAGTCAAACTGCCACCGTGTACCAGATTGAATAAAAACGCAACATTTACGTTCATGTTTGGACTAGGTGTTCAAAATTATCGAATAAAAAGAGAAGAAGCGTCAACAGGTCGTTCGCGACTCAGGTTATCAGAAAAAAAGAGATTTTAGGCAATTAGGCGTCTCGAACATGTCTGAAAAGTAAATTTGCCAGAATTACGCATCATGGAAAATGTATCCGAGTTTCGGGGCAACTTCGATGGAATATGCTTTTTTGAGGTATTTTACGGTGTAATAACGTAAACGCTGAAAATAAGCGCAAAAAAAAAGCTCATAAAAAAAATTTTTGTTGTCATCGT